>JAOVYX010016472.1:0-24590 GCA_035668315.1 Drosera spatulata
TAAGACGTCCCTTCACCAGCATCGGGTAAAACTTTGACCGAAATCAACGGACGTGGTCAACATGAATTTTGAGGCTACAATTTTTGAGACAACGAATCAATTTTCTTTTTTCTTTTCTTTTTTTTTTTGATGATGAGGGTGTCCGGGTCAGATCGCGCGCATCTCGACTAATCCTCGGACACTGATAAGACGTCCCTTCACCAGCATCGGGTAAAACTTTGACCGAAATCAACGGACGTGGTCAACATGAATTTTGAGGCTAGTGGGATTCGAACCCAAGACCTTCAAGAAGAAGGTTGAGTCAAACATCACTAGACCAACCCAAGTTGGTTGAATCAATTTTGTTTGTTACACCGTATCGAAATAAAAACATAATACATGGAAAATGTGAATTTTTTTGTTTTTTGTTTTTTGTTTTTTTGTGGGTGTGTGTTCCTTGTATATGGTATGTAAGATCTTGTATCAGGTAATCCTTATTTAGGCCTTGTTTGCCTTTCGATTCTCGATTTTTATTTTGGGTTTTCTGATTAAGGAATCCAAATTGTTTGATATAGCTTTTAGATTTTTAAAATGAAGAATCAGAAGTGGAAACTAAAATTGAAAAGAATGTTTCAAACCTCCTTTTCTAATAATCTTTTTATTTGACGTCTTGATTTTGATTTTGTATTATGATTTCATGATTATGTTACTTATTATGTATTTTATATAAATAATCATATCAAACAATCCCTTAGAAACCATTTGGTATCTATTTAAAATTATAAGAAGCAAAACCAGTAATAAAAACATGAACTAGTAACGAAAGTTATTTTTATAAAGAAAATCTTGAATATTGTACTAAAATAAAATAGAAAATAGAAAACAAAAATTGAAAATCATTTTATGGTTTTTTGCTTTCTATTTTTGTTTCATCGATTTAAAAAACAGAAATCGATACGAAACAGTTCTTTTTCATCATTCAATGAAATGAAAACAGAAAATCAAAAACAATAATGATACTAAACAGACCTTTAGTTTTTCTTATGTTCCTTGTTATCATTTACTCCCTGTCTTATAAAACATACAACTTTTGTTTATTTGGACTGTCCCAAAATACTTATAACATTTTCTATTTTAAAAAAAATACAAAATCAATCAAATTTAATTATAACACATCCACTTTCTTCTCTCATAATTATTCCCTTCATCTCATAAAAAATACCACGTTATGTCATTAATGTATTATTCAACTGTATTTTGAGGAACTTCATTATCCGTCTTAACGACGTAAAAAAGTTACGCCACTGGCTCGGGATTGAAATATATAACTTAAATTTCATTATTATTTCATGAGAAGTTTGCGTAAAATGATGTTTAATTATCCTGCGGACGATTCGTTGTTTGAATAACTTTGTCGCTGACATAAGTTAACGTTGCGTTTTTTATGAGATAGAGAGAATACAATAATAAATTGTATTATCATTAAAAAAGTATTTTTTTTTATCTAATTTTATAAAAATTTTCGTGTTTGATTAATTGTTGGAATAATTACGGGACGTGTGAGTATTTTTGTTTTAATTCTGATTTTTATCATTTTGAACCATCCCTTCCAAGATGTGGACTGAGCTGAAGACAAAGCTGGAAATTCAATACGTATGGGTTGAGCTAGCTATGGGCCTCTACGTAGACACGTTGCACATGAATCTCCCATTCCTAGTCTCACAAGCAAGCAAGTACAATACACCCTTGGCAAGTAACTATACACATAGTGGTTTGGCAAAGGTGTAAAACTAGGATAATCTGGGAATTGTAATTCTCACTCCATTATTTATTGCACGAATAATAAGGGCAAGAACAGGGAAATATGGGCAACATTTTGTCACTCATCATTCAGATACTTACTCTTATAGTGACCAACCAATCAGACTTCCCATACTAATTTTGTTCATACATTTTCATCATAAGAGACTTTGTTTCCGTTGTACCTCCCGATTTTCAAAAGATGTGCTACATCTGGCTAACATGGAAACGAATTTCATGAAAGAAGTCTATGAAAAGAGAGCCTATTTGGTATAAATGTCGGGCTAATATTGAATCAAACTTCCTTCTTAAATTGTTTATCACGTTACATGATAATATGTAAGCGTATTTTATCATCTTATAGCATAAATCAAAATTTATTTGACAAATCTATGCGTATATCAAAATTTCTAATATCCATACGTATTATGAAACGATCGGAGTAAAAATTATATGGTCGGAAGTGTGGGGGAGGATCTAGCAAGCTAGCAACTACCTTGGATTGATAGGAGGATTGGAAGGGTTGGGGAAGAACAAGAGAGGAGGAGAGTGCGAATGAAACTGGTAGAAGTTGGGCTTCCGCTTCATGTGGAGGTTTGATGGGAAAGTAAAAAGCCTGTGAGGCAGGCAGCTAGTGAGTTGTGGCCCTCAACACACAAAACTCCACACCAACGACTCACGCCTCATATTGCACGTGTTACCTCTACTATGTTTTGGTGATCTGGTTTGGTCAATCACGTGATCCTAATATATCCATCCATCCTTCGACCATTTTTAATCCACCTACCAGCTCCCGTCATCTTCGTCTTCCCCCTCGTCGTTGTAGAACTCTTCTTTCCTTTTTGATTTGTTGATAGAAAGAAAGTTACGTATTTCTCACTTAGCTGCCTGTCACACACTTATAGCTACCACATTAATGTGGTGATTGTATTGTTGTTGTTTATACCTTCTTCATATATATATATATATATATATATATATATAAAGCAACGGTCTCTCCTCAACCATTATCGATCTCATAAACTCAAACACCAACTCGCATCCTTGCAGCTGCAGGGATCATCGATCGTCTCTCATTTTGCAGTTGCCAGTCTGTGAGTGTCGGTGGGCTGTGAAGGAGAGTGATTGGTTTATCAGTTGGTTGATATTTGATACAGAAGAATGGTGACTGTGGAGGAAGTTTTCAACAGTTCACGGGCGGAAGGCCCTGCGACGATCTTCGCCATTGGTACGGCTGTCCCGCCGAACAAAGTCGACCAGAGTACGTACCCGGATTACTACTTCAGGATCACCAAGAGCGAGCACAAGACCGAGCTCAAAGAGAAGTTCCAGCGCATGTGTAAGTTTCTCGAATATCAACTCTAGAATTATTTTGTTATGGTTTACGATGTTATGTACCTGTTTGTTGTTAGTCAGATAACCGTTTAGCGATGACGAAAGATTGAAATGTTTCATGATCGCCTCGACTGTTATTGTTCATTTCTGGTAATAGATCAAAATCGAGTTATTCTGGAAAATGTTGGTCTTGAAAATTAACCTGCATTCCTTGTTTGCGCGATTACTGCTCCATTTATTATCTGTATAGGGTCATTTTTGCTCTCCAGGTCATAACTAGAAAGTGAAATAAGCACCTAGAACAAGAAATAGTCTTCAGAGAATCAGGAAATGTTTTCATCTTGCATCCATTAGAAATTAGTCAGAAGTGTCCCCAACACGTGACGATGGCACGGTTGAGGATGATATATCCTACAGTTCCTTAGTATTTACCTTTTCTGCATGATGCACGCACTTGACTTGCTATACAACATGTTATCATAATGATGATGATCGAATGACAGGCGACAAGTCGCAGATCAAGTCGCGATACATGTACTTGACAGAAGAGATCCTGAAAGAGAACCCGAGCATGTGCGAGTACATGGCGCCATCCCTGGACGCGAGGCAGGACATGGTGGTGGTCGAGGTCCCAAAGCTGGGCAAAGAGGCAGCCACGAGAGCCATCAAGGAATGGGGCCAGCCCAAGTCCAAGATCACCCACCTCGTCTTCTGCACCACCAGCGGCGTCGACATGCCAGGCGCCGACTACCAGCTCACCAAGCTCCTCGGCCTGCGCCCCTCCGTCAAGCGTTACATGATGTACCAACAGGGCTGCTATGCAGGCGGCACGGTCCTTCGCCTCGCCAAGGACCTCGCCGAGAACAACAAGGGCGCCCGCGTCCTCGTCGTCTGCTCCGAGATCACTGCCGTCACGTTCCGTGGCCCCACTGACGTCCACCTCGACAGCCTCGTCGGTCAGGCCCTATTCGGTGACGGCGCTGCAGCCGTCATCGTAGGGTCTGACCCTATCCTGGGGGTGGAAAAGCCGCTATTCCAGCTTGTCAAAACCGCCGCCACTATCCTCCCGGATAGTGACGGGGCCATCGACGGGCACCTCAGAGAGGTGGGACTGACGTTCCACCTCATGAAGGACGTGCCCGGGATCATTTCCAAGAACATTGAGAAGAGTCTCCAAGAGGCGTTCGGGCCTCTTGGGATCTCGGACTGGAACTCCTTGTTCTGGATCGCGCACCCAGGTGGGCCCGCGATCCTGGACCAGGTGGAGGAGAAGTTGAAGCTGAAACCGGAGAAACTGAAATCCACCAGACGGGTGCTTTCGGACTATGGTAACATGTCCAGCGCGTGCGTTATGTTTATTCTCGATGAGATGAGGAAGTCGTCCACCAAGGAAGGGTACGCCACCACCGGCGAGGGGATCGAGTGGGGCGTCCTGTTCGGGTTCGGGCCTGGACTCACCGTCGAGACCATCGTGCTCCACAGCGTTCCTATTGCCAATTAGTTATCGTGGTCGATGATGAACAGAGGCTGCTGGACGGTCGACAAGGTGATGGAATCATTCAACTTCAATCGAACCACAATGTTGTGTTATCTAAATATGATCATAAAACAAGTACTAGAAAAACAGAACCCAAAAATAAGTTAAAGGGATAGTCTATCTTGGTATCCTGGGATGGTTGTATCAGATCTTGTAATACTGTCATTTCTTTTATGTTTTTTGCTTTTGTGTCCGCCAATTAGTGAATTTGCTCTGTTCTGTAATTCCTTGATCTTGAGCTTTTTTTTCATTGTTCCTTTTTTGCTCTTTGCTGGAACGTGTAGGTGGTTGTTGAAAACATTAAATCTAGGAACTGAAATGACAACTAGCAGTACCGTAACATGAAAAGCAAGCAGAGAAAGTTAACCATGGAAGGGTAGAACGAAGCACAGATTGATCTGAGTAGAAGCTCACCTGGAGGAAATGGTAGAGACATCATACATTGCTCAGTTTTGGAAAACCTGACCAATGGTTCAACACCTAGCAAAATCCGGAGCTACTCTGTTTATTAAGAGAATTGCGTTGATGTAGTTGTTTGTTGTGAACTCTTTACACAAGGAAGAACGGAACCCAAAAGTTTAATCTGATAGGTGGTTAGAATCTCATATATATGTTATATTTTTTTTTCTTTTTTCACGATTCATATGGATAATAACTCAATCCACAACGAACATCTCAGTTTCACAATATTACTTGATCATGGCCAACATTCCGAACATCGCTTGTGTTAACAAGAGCATCGCTTTTACTGAGCCAGAAGTCCAGCTCGGATCGAGTTAGTTCCGGTAGCTGTGAGCCTGTGACAATCATCTTGAACTCGTGTCTGCTGGTTGGTTCAGCTAACTCTGCATTGTAATCCCAACTGGCATGGCCATTCTCTTTAATCTCAGGGTGGGCGTGACCCGATGAATAATCCATGGTGGCCCAATATGCTATTGCTAGCAAGTCCTGCAACAACCCTTGGTCAACCCAACCAAATCACTGCCGTTTCAGTCCCCTTATACAGACAACGATTTAAATCAATATAGTGATTTATGCGTGTAGAATTTCTTTGTTTTCCTCGCATATTCGAAATTTCTTTTGATTTAGTCGCTTTTATATTCTTTTCTTACATATTAACGTAATGCACTGAAACGCACTAATAAAGATGTGATCTGATAAACTCACATAGTATTATGGTAGTATATAATTGAAGGGGAGAGGCTGAATGTCTTTATACAGTGTATTAGGATTTTTTATTTTTTATTGATAATGTAATTATTAGATGTATCAAATGGAATTAAGATACCGAAACAAAATGATTAATACTCCGTGCTAGACATAAATAGTATTCCTTCCTATTATCAGGAGTATAATTATACTTCCTCCGTTTCAGAATAAATACAAAAAAATGATTGATGTATAATTTTATGTGTGTTGAATTTTTTATATAAAGATATTTACATCCTTTGAGGTTTGTGAGAGAAAGTAAAGAGAAAAAAAAATGAAAGGAGATCTGATAGTGGGGTGGAGTGATTTGATTTAAAATAAAAAGGTTTAGAGAATGTGTGTCATAATATAGTTATGTCTAATAACAAATAAACGATTGAGATTAAAATAACATAAATCAAGGTTTGAGATTAGATTGTTATCTTTTAATCTTAACCATTCATTTTTTTATTGTTTAATCTCAATTCTTCATTTTTCATTAGACACACCTATATCATGATACACATATTCTTTTTTCAAAATAAAAAATAGAGATATTTTGATATTTTTAACGAAAAAAATTTTCAAATAGAATATTATTATAATTATTATGGGACATCCAAAAAAAATAAGTGTTGCATTTATTCTGGGATGGAGGAAATAATATTCATGTTATGGACGTAAATTTAGATTTGGACTTGACGAATATATGTCATGACACACCTAAGTTTATATATGTCTCATATAAATTAACGGTCATGATTAAACATAGAAAGGAGATGTCTCTCGAGATGAGTGCCAAAAAGCCTATCAATATAAAATTGGCCTAAACCTTAGAACACATCAATCATAATCACATTGTTTATTTATATTAGATATATTTAAATTTAGATGTGCGTGTTTGTAACACGATATATATCCGTTTTTTTTTTTAGATTTAGTTTTTTTTATTATTATTTACAATGTCAATGTGATAAGTCGATGACGATGACAATAAATGAAGTATTTTGGTGGGGACAACCTCTAAAGATAAACCAAACCTACATATTCAATTGTCAGTCGATGTTATGACCATCTTTTATCCTGACCATCCATTTTTCAAACTCTCATTTTCTCCGTTTCTTCCAATAAACAAATCTCCGCCGTCTCATTTCCGGCTACTCGTCCGATCTCTGGTCAATCCTCTCTCCTCCTGGGCTTCTCCGGCGGCACTCCCCGCCTTCCTCCGATCATATTCCGACAATCCTCGAGTTCTTCATCAATCATCTCCGGCAAACTCGTCGCTTCTCCACCGTGATTCACCAAACGTCAAATACAGCGGCGATTATCCGTATTCCAAACAAGGTATTTAACGATCGATGAATTCTATAAATCTGAGGTCAGAACACGAATTTTGTGTTGCTGTGTTTGACACTTTTCTATGTTCTGGTGGTGGAAATTGTTGTTAGTGAAAGGAAAATGCGAAGCATGCTTGCGAGGAGCTGTGATTCGAGGATTTATAGATGGAATTCTCTGAGGAGATCTCTGTGTAGTGTTAGAGAAGTCGAGTCGGCTCCTCCGCGCGATCTATCTGGAATCGTCAGTGTGAGTTTTGACCTAAACATCTCTGTTAGGGTTTCTGATTTGTTATGAAGATTGAACTCCGAATATCGTGTTACAATAGAATGCATCAAAATAGAAGATTACATGTTAAGTATTCTGAAGTTCATGATCCAAACCGGCTTGAGGTTAGATAAACGTAGAGAGCTCATAGAAATGGTATGATGATGAAATGTTTGTGCTATGCTGCTCTGCCCTGTCATGATTGTGTTGCAGGAACCCAAAGTTGATGGAATACTGGTCGACGTTGTGAAGCAGTATGATGTTGCCATCGTTGGAGGTGGCATGGTTGGAATGGCTCTTGCTTGTTCGTTAGGTCGGTTCTTTTTTCTTGGTGGAAGGTTTTTTAAAGTTCGTGTTAGAATTCATTATAATTTGATACTAATCTTTTTCAGCACGACTATCCTGGTTTATCATATTTTGTGTTCAATCTTCAGAGTATGTGAATATCCTTATAAATGTTTCGTTCGTTAAAGCAAGCATTCCTTTAACCTTAAAGTAAAGTATTTCCATCATGATCATATTGCTTATATCGATAAAGGAGTATACATTAATGAAGAGTTCCTGCCTGATCGGAACCTTGCTATCAATTTTTTTTTTTGTGCTCAAATCTTCAAAGTATGTCCACATCCTTAATTAGTCTTTCTTTTGTGACATCAAGCATTCCTTTAACTAAAAAGTTAAGTATTGCCATCATTCATCATAATGCCGCTGTCGATAAAGGAATTCACATTAATAAAGATTTCGTGCTTGATCGGAATCCTGCTTTCAATATTTTTTGTGTTCGAATGTTCAAAGCAAGCTCACATCCTATCAAGTTTTCCTCTTGTGACAGCAAACAACCCTTTAACCAAAAAGTTAAGTGTTGCCATCATTGATCGAAACCCTGCTCTGAGTAACGGAATCCACATTAATGAAGATGATCCGCCAGATCAGAGGGTCAGCACCATAACTCCGACGTCCATCTCTTTTCTTAAAGGTATGTCAGTATTCTCTTTTCTATTGTCAAATGCCTATGTCGATGTTTTACTTTATTGCAAAATAAGGTTCACATCTCTAAGATCTATCCCTGCATCCTCCAAAATTTACCCTGGCATGAAGTAATAAGCTTAAGCTACGTATACAGCTTGTTGCCTTGTATGTTGCTGCTATATGTTTTGGCTGCGAACAATACTATCTTATATTTTCGCACAAGACGGCCAATATCTAATGAACACTGCTAGGATATTAAATGGTGAATATTAGAAGGATATTCTTGAAGGTTATACATGAATTATCACTTATTTATGCTTTACCACTTCAATAACACTGAATTGCAGATATCGGGGCTTGGAAATATGTTGAAAAACACAGGCATGCATTCTTCAGTAAAATGCAGGTATGATTTTCATAAATTGTCATGTTGTGTCATGGTGTGGGCTGAATTGTTCTTTCGGTTATTGGTGAAATTTTAATATGCCCAGCAAGAATTTGCAAGCTGGATAAAAGGAAAAAGCAAAAAAAACTGAGGTTATTTCTCACAAGCATTGTGATCGTGGGTTGCGACTAAGAGAACAATCACTTTGGACACTTCTGTAGTTATTAAAGCTGTGTCCTACAACCAGAGATCGTGTATTAGAATTTAGAGCAATCTCTTGGTGGCATAGTATGATTGTATGATGATCTTCATATGACCTTTCACATCTTAGTTATGAGATACTGTGGAATTATCAATCTATTTTTAAAATTGGACTCTGATTCTTCCTATTTATTAATCTTCTTCAAGATACTAGGATATGACTTGCCCCCTCCTCTCTCTTCTATTTATGATTTTTTTTTTTGATTGATCTATTTTATGAATTGTTTGCATCCTTCTCCCCCCAAAATCCCCACCTTTTCTGTGCTATCTGGATATTTATTTGTACGCAATTCAAACATGCTGGAACTGATATTTTATACTCTAGAACGTACTTTGCAGGTTTGGGACCATGTTGGTGGTGGATTTACAAGGTATAATGCAAGAGATATTAACAGTGAAGTGTTAGGGTGAGTAACTAATCCTGGAGCAGTTTCTGTTTCTTTCTGTCCTTAAAATAATGCTCTTAAATCCTTGTTATCGGAGTGTAATGTGTTGTGGACCTTATGGTGTCACATTCTCCAGCTGAGTCCAATGTTGATTTGGGCCCACATGCAGGTGTGTAGTAGAGAACAAGGTGCTGCTTAATTCGTTGATCTTGTCCCTTCAGGTAAAATTAGCTCAAGTTCACCAATTTATGAGGGATTCATCTTCTTCATATAATGTTATATTTTTTAGCCCACATAGAAATTGTAGAATACCTGAGAAGACCTAAGTTGCAATAACTGGCTGAAGCTATGAACATGTGGTTGAAGCTATGAATATTTATCGAACTTGGTTTTCAGTTACGTCGGCTTCTGGCTGAATGGTGACAAACCACATATTTTTTTGGTGTAAAAGATAATTTTGCTCTATGACTTGAGTGAATTTCGTTTTCTAGTGTAACTAACCAACAGGTGACGTTATGATTAATCTATGATCTTTGTGAGCTTTTGATGGTTTTTCAGTGATGACAATGAGATTGAAAGGGATCTAAAAGTTTCAGATGTTATTCAAATTTTAGGTATAGCAGCGACATTTGATAACATTGGATTTAATTATGATTCTTGGATTTAAGTAGAGGTGTACAGGCTAGTTTTTCCAATCAAAATCGAGTAAAGTAACTCAAATCACATGGCCTCATGTTAAAACTTCAACAAATACTTCAGTTTTGAAATTTTGTTTTTCTTGGCGGAGAGCACTCTTGGAGTAATTACAATACTTTGTTCCTGTATTGTTTCATTGAAGGTGTGATTCTTAGTTATCTTATCTTTCCAACTAACATGATTTCAAGTTTGGCTTTACAATTTGACAGGAATCAGATTTTCAAAGGACAAATATCTTGTCAAGATTGAGCTCAATGTCCTTGCCTTCAGCTGCAAAATCAATGGAGTCTAGCGTATCTGCAAAGGCTTCATCAGATGCTAATAGTCAATTAGCAAAGTTGGAACTAGATAATGGCAGCAGCCTTTTTGCAAAGTTGGTGGTAATTTCTAGTCCATACATTTTCTGTTTCTTATAGTGCATTATGAAGGTCTTGGACCTGAAGAAATATTCACAATGTTTACTTTTTCAGTGCCATTTAAATATTATGAAAATTTTCTCGAAGGGTCAGCATTCGCTTGTAGATTGCAGTGCCCAAAAGTACAAAAGAATGTCAATAGCAATGTTCTTTTTTCCCACCTAGTGTAGATTGGTAAAATGAAAAACCTCATGTCTCCATTTTAGGGTTAGAAGCGCCTGGTTTTGTTCAGGAGTATCTTTTCATAGTTGAACTTCACTTTCATTTATTTCTTCTTTCCCCAGCAGCGCCATTTCTTGCAGTTTTGTAGTTTCAAATTGGTATTTGTCAGTTGGAAGAGTATCATAAATTAGTCAGATATGCATAACCGTGGAATTCTTCCCAGTAATGAGAATTTCAGCAATTAGTAACCAAGTCCATTCAACATATGTAACTTTAAGCTTCAGTTTATATCTTGTGGAAACTCATAATGTCTGAGAATTTTGTACCTGTGCAAAAGTTTTTCACATTTCTAGGATTTTATCGCATGGTCTTTTTGAATGGTTTTTATTTCCTGTTTTATTGCAAAGGATCTCAAGTTTGTTGCTGAATATGCTGTTAGTGTCCTGAATTAGTCTGTTTTGAAATTGGTTTCCTTCTGCTTGATGCAAAGGTTCTTTTTTGTTTCTGAATTATATGCTGCTGGTATCCTGAAAAGTCTAATCTGAATTGGCTTCCTTGAGCCATGAATGGTTGCCCGGGTAAAAGGTCACTTTAAGGTATTGGAATTTTGTAAGTCGCCATGAGCCTTTTGCTGTCAACTCGATGGGTAAGATGCAGTACAATTGATGTTTGCCCTTTTCTACTTTAACATCGACCTAATACATTGCAAGGGGCATTCTGTTTATCCTATGTCGTCATTGTTTTTCTCAATTTCAGGTATTATTCTTAGTCATGATGTGTCACAGTGCCTGTACTCAGTATGCTTGTGTTTTAGGTTGGTGCTGATGGTGGCAAATCGGTTGTTAGGGAGTTGGCAGGATTTAAAACCACTGGATGGCCTTATAAACAGAGTGCAATCATTTGCACTGTTGAACACAAGGAGGAGAATGACTGCGCATGGCAGCGTTTTCTTCCGGGAGGACCAATAGCACTGCTGCCAGTGAGTGATAATTTTAGCAACATCGTGTGGACTATGAGCCCTGAGGATTGTTCAGCCCACAAAGCAATGGATAATGGTGATTTTGTGAAAGCCGTAAACCACGCATTAGATTATGGATATGGCCCTCATCCTCCTTCAAGCACGTGGGCCAGGGATATCTTAAAATGGCTTAGGGCTGATGTTAACTCGACAAATGAGAGTTTCGAAGTTCCTCCTAGGGTCACCAAGTTAGTCTCGGAAAGATTGGCATTTCCATTGTCTCTTATGCATAGCGAACGATATGCTGCAAAGGGTGTAGTTTTAGTTGGTGATGCTGCCCATACAGTCCACCCTCTTGCTGGCCAAGGTGTTAATATGGGTTTTCAGGATGCGTTTGCTCTATCGAGAGTGATTTCTGAGGGCATTGCCCTTGGAACTGACATTGGAGAGGTATTTCATCTGTTAATCTCTAGACAGCTTCTCCTTGTAGTCTTCTTGAAATTTTTACTCATTCTTTGCAAAAGCACAATTCTTCCGATTTCTTGCTATGGTGCACTAATTGACATTTATTTATGACTGAAGGCATCCCTTCTAGCAAAGTATGAAGCAGATAGGAAACCAGCGAACATTTTGATGGCAGCTGTCCTTGATGGTTTTCAGAAGGCATATTCGGTTGATCTCGGACCCCTGAATGTGTTAAGATCAGCTGCATTTTATGGTGCACAATATATTTCACCCCTGAAGAGAAATATCATTTCATATGCCTCTGGTCAGCGGATCTTACCACTACTCTTTTGAGACAAACTCTTTTATTTTTTGGTTCATGTGTACAGAATCTTCGACATAACCGCATAACCTAGTTGGCGAGACTGCCTGTATGATAACATTTTCTCAGTTTGTAACTACGCGTTGCATGGTGGGCTGTAGTCCATCTACCAGAGGGCAACTTGAGCTTCTGTTATGAGTGTTGAAAGTCTGATTTTGTACCTTTTTTTGGGGATAAATTTTGTACTATAACTAAGGGTTCTGTGGTTTAAGCTGATGTATTTATATGCAGAAAGGCATTTTACACTGGTAATAGAGATTTTTTTGGACTTGTGTAGACGTTTTACGAGGGTCCTCTGTACCTGGTGTTTTTTCGAGTGTAATTTGCCTTAAGCTCGTCCTGGGAACTAAAACCAGGGCATGATGAACATTTCGCTAGATGCAATCGAAGTAACGAAATCCAATTTGTTGCAGTTATTTCGTCTGTAAGTCCTTCAAATTCCTTGTCAAAGTTGATCCTGTCGACCTTTTGCATGATGAAGCTAATCTGTGAATACAAAATGCTGGTTACGGAAGCAATTTGCACTGGTACGAGACATCTAGCGGTTTTTTAATCATCAAAATGATTTACTTGCAGGATATATGCAAGTCGTTTAAACTGCACCCAGTACATTTTCTTTGGGTGGCTTCTCACGTTCAGGGTATGCGCTGTCAGCCGTGTGTAACCTGCTCAGCGTACTAATTTCCTAGAACTAGATTACTATCCTGCGAGACTTTTTAATCATCATTTTATATTTTTATATGTTAAATAATAATATTATTTATGATCATTTTATATATTTTTATATTAATTAAATTATATATTTTTATTTTGATTGTGTTAATTACGATGTTCTTTGTTCCTAAAGAATTTGTAACAAGGATTTCTCATATTTTTTGATATAAAGATTGTAAGGATTTTTTTGATTTTTTTTATAAGATTTAACATTTGAAAAGATTCAGTGTCGTTTGAAAAGATTGATGACGTCTCATATCTTGATTTGTTTCTAAAGAATTTATAGCAAGTATTCCTTATATTTTTTGTTATGAAGATTGTCTAGTTTATATATATGTATATATATATATAAAATTTAACATTTGTAAAAATTCAACACCATTTGAAAAGATTAATGACGTCCCAAATTTTGGCGTCTCATGTTCTTGACGTGTCACAAAATAATTTTGTGTATCTATATATATAATAAAAACGTTATTCATCATTTTTATATATCTATGTGTTAATTAAATTATATGTTTTTATTTTGATTATGTTAATTAAGATGTTATTTGTTCCTAAAAAATTTATAGTAAGGATTTCTCATATTTTTTGATATAAAGATTGTAAAGATTTTTTTGTTTTTTTATAAGATTTAACATTTGAAAAGATTCAGTGCCATTTGAAAAAATTGATGACTTCTTATATCTTGATGGTATGTTTTTTTGACGTGTCATAAAATGATTTTATATATTTATATATATAATAGATGTGTATATAATCTCGGATCGAGATTTTATATGAATTGCCATAATGTGTATGTACAATATGGGGTAACTACCCTCAGATGGAGTCTATTGTAGTATTGTGCGGCCTCGGATATACTTTATATCCAAGGTGCATTTGACATTTGAAGTAGAGTTCTACAGCAAAGCATCTCGAATGAACCGAGCCATTACTCTTGAGCTTAACCGGCTTAAAACCTCTGGAAGCACTCGAGCAGAGATGCCTGGTAGTACAGGAAGGAGTTCTCGAACAACCTCTGATACATCTACTACCTGGCACCAACAAATAAATAACATGGATCAAGCTTTTTATATAAAATACAGGCCAGTAAGAATTATGTTGGGATATTAAGAGTAATGAAACCATACAAATAAATAAACTAAATGCTCATGTATCCGAAGCTGGTTGGGATTATAGCACTTCTGCAATTTGCTTCACATTATATCAAGAGGAAAAGGCACTGAAACCATACAAAATTATAGGGTTCCCTCTTAAATATAGATGAAAAGGGTAGCAAACCCCCGATTTTTTATGCCAAGTTTAACAATGACATGGAAGATATTATCGACCCCGGATAAAGTCTTGATTTGTTGTTGTTGTTGTTATGAAAGGTATTACCGAGATGACGATTTCTAGCCAGAAGGTATATGTCTTCACACCATAGGAGCTAAATGAATGAGATAAATCTCATTACTTGTAATACAACAAGTCAAATGACTGGTCTGCATTATTCTGCACCGAACTTTTTACTCTTTACCAGTTTAACATCGAGACTTGCTATGGACAGGAATCAGCAAGTTCCAATAACTTAAGTAGCTAAGAATCTGTCTAAAGTACATTAAATGCTCATCTTGCGAAATGATCATGTTCCCAAAACCTCTCCGACGATTGAAGTGAGCAGAATGTTCTTGGTCATACTTGTTTGATGATAAGTCAGCAATGGCAATTCCAATACTAGAGACGCACACAAAGTTTTAAACGAACACTGCAATGCTAATCATGTTATGTGCCGAAAGGATTTGCATTTCTTGTACCTTATCTGGTCTTCCTGACATAGAACTTCCAGCTGCGAGGAATGCAACAATTTTCTCAACGTTGTTCAGAATAATTTTATCCTCCTCTGTGACAGTCGGCAGGAGTGCTGAAGGCCGAAAACGACCAAAAGTAGGAACCATGCTGAAAACAGGAGAAGCATTACCAACTCCTAATACAGCCATGGTCTGGACTAGCTGTTCCCTTGTCACGGCATCAATGCCTTTCACGATCTTATAAACAAGCAAAAACACAAAGGTCAAGCAATATTTCCGATAAATCTAAAATTGTGCCAATTATAACAGGTTTGATTACTAAAAAATTTTGCAATGACAACTGGGAACCCAAGAGACACGCTAACATGAGTCCAACCAGACGGCGAGTGACCAGTTGAGAGTGGGATACAAGTGATAAAACTGTCTGGAGGAGACGAATCCAATGTGATTGTTACCAATGATAGTATGAAAGTACCTCATCGAGAAGAAATTCTCGGAAGAAATTCCCCTTGTCGGACAACAAAAACGCTAGCGCGGCTCTAGTTTGAAGTGGTTGCTCTGATTGTGACATAGCCGCAGACCGTACGGGAGCAATAGAGCTTGTTTGGTTCTGCAGGATGCCTAGGTCAGCCATCCTGCCATTGAGATTCGCCCCTCCACCACTTCTGGCTGCAGTTACAAAAGTCTCAAATGCTTGCATCACATCAATAAATCTCTCTGCATCAAAGTTCCCAGTCTTCCCATATATCGTATAGCGGAGAGCATTCCTTAAACGTGGGGATTCATCGGTCAGAAGCCTCTGACAACAAAAGGAATTACAAGAATATGCTAGTCAGTCAATGTAATACTGTGGTTCTATATCGTACTGAAAATCCGTCCATAAAAATAGTCAAACCACCACCAGCATCAAGCATAACAAGAATGTTGAAGTGAACAAGTCCAACCTGAACTGCTTGTTACTGTAACACGCATTGACATAGGCATGGAAATCATACCTGCGCAATATAAGGGTATGCCTCATCCACAATTGCGAAATCAGGATTTCCAACCAGGGCTATTCCTTCCAAAACCCCAATTGCTCGAATAATGAGAGCAAAATAAGGAGGTATCCTAAAAGGATAATCAAAGGTTATCTGTGCCAAGTCTGATGCCAACTCCTGAAAATTGATACTTTTAGCTCCACCTCCTTCAAGAGCCTGATCAAAAACTTTCCCCAGGACAGGTAAAATGGGAGCCAAATTCACCCCCTCAGGAATGAAGTCAAGCTTCACAAAGTCTTTGACTATAGCATCATAATCTCGATGAATAAGGTGTGCAATTGCTTCAATCATTCCATATTTCTGATCATCAGTTAATTTTGTAACCAGTCCTGCAAAGAACATCACCACAGAAAACTCGGAATATCGTCCCTGAAATAAGAGTACGCTAGAATCTAAAGCAATGAAGAAACCAAACAGATCAGAGCAGAAGTCAAAACAACATGCCCTAGTATCATACTAAGTAGCATATTACATAATGGTGATTGTATGATAAGTTGACATTAACTTCTTTGAACATTTGGAATTAAAAGAATAGCATTCCCCTCCAGCTGAGGCCACACACACCCCCGCCAGAAGTCATGACTAAATTTCAGAGATTAATTTACATTTGAATTGAAGGGCAAACTCATTCTCTCAAGTAGGTAAACGTGAATACGATGATCGAATGGCAATTTTATGGTAGTCCAACATTAGGAAAAAAAACTTCCTCATCAAGTTAAAATGAATTTGTCTTATTGGCCATCCAGATCATTGCTATAGTAATCTTCCGAATTACCACAACAGAAGTAGAACAGAACTACAGATGATTTTCCAGCAGACCACTGGTCCACTGGACTCTTTTACACGCAAAATAATATTAGGAAGGTCCTTTTTCAAACCATTCCTTCTTAAGAAACACTAATAAACATAAATATATAGAACAACGAAAAGTAGGAATTTCCTTTTTTTTCTTTTGGTTGTCATAAGGGCACCGGCGATACCATCACAAATTTTTTGTTTTCTGTTCATTGGTTCCATACCAGGAAATCAGGTACTTGCGGATTAAAAGGCACGCAAGATCAATGACCTCTACATAAAAAAACTTATCTGGAGTAAGCTACAAGTTATAGGTTAACTTCAGTACTAGCAGGTAGAAATAACTAAGGCATCACAAATCTAAAATTTGAATATCATAACGAATCGGATGAAGTAAACGTTACCAAAGTCGAGTATAGCCAGCTTCCCTTCGGGAGTGCGAATCAAGTTTCCGGGGTGTGGATCAGCATGAAAGAAACCAGTATCAAGCAACTGCATTTTAAATTTAATATATCCAATTTATTACACAAAAATGATTTAGACAACAACCTTCAAAGATATCCAACACAAAAATGAATTATTAGTAGGAAACTATAGCCATATGCATTCTACCAGATTCCATTAATTACCCGAAGCATTCCATTTAAGAGAAGAAAGTTATGCCATTTGACTATCACTGGACCATATATCAACCTTACATTAAAGAATCAGTATTTTTCGTCCTCCAAAAAAGCAAATAAATTATCATGACAGGCCCATGTAATATGTTGGTGCCAAATGCAGCACTTGTCAGATGAAAGAAAAAATCTAGATGTTATGACAGGAATGAAGCTGCGAAATAAGTTGTGTGTTCTCATCTTACCTGCTTGAGATAGCATATAACTCCAACATTCACAAGTTCACCAACATCACTAGCTGTGCTTTGTGATAGCTTTTCTCCTTCTATCCACTGGGTTGTGAGCACCTTCCTAGAGGTGTACTTGCGGTAGGTACTTGGTACTACAACCTGAAATATTTTATTAGTTCAAAACCGGAGGAAAATGAGTGGGTGAGGGGGTGGGGCAGGGCTAGTGCATTTTTTAGTACGTCAGAATTTCAGATGCATAAATAGCGAACAAGCTCTCAACATGAATATAGATAGCTGCACTGACCTGAGGAAGGTCTTTTTTCATCATCTCAGCAAACATCATCCCATTTTCACCCTCATTAACATAGTCAAGCTCCTCGAAGAAACGTGCTGCCCATTCATCAACCAAGCCAACCAGATCAATGGAGATCTGAAGATAGGAAAAAGAAAGCTGAGGCCATTTCTACCGTATAAAACCTAAACCAGAGACTCAGGATGCTTTTTTGCTTGGCAACAAAAGCCAAGAAACCAGGAAAACTTTGTCCATCACACAAAACCTTTCACGCTATGCTAAACTGCCATGCGTAGTTTCCATCAGAGAGAAAGACAAACACTTTAATGCCCATTATTCTAGCAATCTCTATTCAAACAAACATAGCTTCATTATCTTCTAAACACCTTGGGCTGTTACTACAGCTACGTTCAAATGTTTGAGTTGTCTCACACCTACCAGTTTATCCTATCTAGGACAATGGGAAGATAATACAAGAGGAAATTAGGGAGGATAAAATCAGATAAGTATGGGAATTTTACTTAAAAGAAGCTAAGATAAAATTCCTCATCAATCATAGAATCATTTGAAGGATCATCAATCTTTGAAGTAATCTCCACCTTGGGAAATATCAGATTGATACACAAATTTCCTCTCACTTATCTAATTAATTCTCTAGGAAAGACCAAAAGATAATTAACAGCACCTGAGGAAACTTTCGCAGAGCCAACCCCAGGTTCCGTATGATGAACAAGTCTATTGTTACAGTCTCAAGAACAAAGGGTCTCTGCACTTTAACAGCAACAAGATCCCCATTCTCTTTCAATCGGCCTTTATAAACCTGTCCAAGAGAAGCTAGAGAATGTTTCCAAACAAGGGGTAACATAAAGTGAGAGTTCTTCACAAGATTTTAAAAAGAAAAGAAAAGAAAAGAAATTAGAAGTCTAAGCTTGATCAATGTGAAATATTACCAGCCGCAATAGGAGATGGAGAAAGTTCAGAGTACATTTCATGCCACGGCTGACCAAGCTCCTCCTCTATTAAAGCCATCGCGACATCATCTGGAAATGAAGGCACCTTGTAATGTTCCCACCCAATGCAAATAAATCAGAAACCACTTCTTCACCTTGAACATCTTCCCGATGCATCTCTCACTTAAACTCCCACAAACTCTAAATAGTGCTAATGTAAAAGAAGAAACCTAGAAGGCTAGAATTTAAGTTAGATTAACACAACATAGAAGAAGAAGAAACTATACCATGTTGTGAGACAAAGATAAATAAATAAAAATAAAAAATAAATCTCCATGAGCCTTCTACCACATGTTCAGGTTTTGATAAAGTTAGTTCCCCAACACAAGATCGGAATTGATTCAAAGAGAGGTCACGAGCTTGATATATGCCACTACATGTTTTGACATTGTATAATGAGGGATCAGTGCATTGTCCACGTTTTGAGTCCATAAAAGATGTTCATGAAGGAAAGCATGCCATGGTACAAACAATGCAATACCATAAACAAAGAATTGCATCAAATGGTTAAAAATTTAGTACAGAGACTCACTATGTTTGAAAAGCAATACCATATTATCAAACCATTTTTCCAAAAGCTCTATAATGAATATAATAGTAAGGAATCCCATGCCGAAGGAAGATAAACAAAACCATGGGTTTTACTTCCACAAGCATCCTCTCGTCCACCTTTTCTACCCACAAGCAAAATCTCAGGTTTTACTTTCACAAGCGTCCTCTCATCCTCCTATTTCAGATACCCACAGTTCCTAAGAAGTAAATGAGTGCAGAACGAAGAGGCATAGAACAACATATTTACCTTGTCGCAGAGCTTTTGCAATTCAGTCATTGCAACCGGCGAGAGTATATCCGGTCTGATGCTAAGTGCTTGTCCCAATTTGATATATGCCGGTCCCAAAGAGGTCACAATCTCCCTCAACTCTATGGCCCTTGCAACCTCATTCTCTTTGACCTTTTTATTAACGACATCCCAGGCAAGACGAGAAAGAAAGCCCCCGGCAACAGAAAGCAACTGTACGATACGAGTTGCAACAGCACGGGGTCGTTTGCCCCAGTAGGCGGAGATGCTGGCAGGATTGTACACCAAAGGCAGGAACTCACTGCTTTCATCTACCTCTACCAATCGAAGCTGGACGTTATCGGCGGCGAACTGGGAATCGGTCAAGTTCTGACCCCTCAACCCCCTCATCAGAATCGCCAGATCCTCGTTCTCCTCCATCTGCGCCCTCACTCGCTTGATCTCCTGCGACATCTCCCCCACCCTCGTCGTCGTCCCCACTCCGCTACTCCCTGCCACAATCGCGCACGATACGCCGAAATCGAATCCACCTCTTCGTCTCCGACCACCACCACCACCGGGATTCCGAGTTCTCGGAACCCTAATTCTATTGCCGAGCGAGCCGTGGAGGCGTCTGATACGGCAATTCGAGCGTGAAGCGAGAGTGTCGGGGGCGCGGTGGTGGACGAGATAGGTGGCTGCTGCGGCGGAGGCTGCGGCGTCCATGGCGGCTGTTGGTGGAAGCAGAGAATCGAGTGTCAGCTAGCAGCTACCAGGCAACTACCACGTGGGTTGATGAAGTGATGGTGGAGTGATGCAGAAGGAATGAGTGGCGGGTAGGGTTGGCCATTGTCTGGCAGACGCGTGGCTTCATACAAAGCGCATGCCTACTCGTAGTCTAGCTTTCTTTTCTATACTGCCAAGCATTCACGTCAGATTAAAAAAAACAAACAAACAAAAAAAAAAAGTACTTTTATAATCTCATCAACTCCATTTTTATAATCATATCAAATTCTTTATAATAAAGAACCTATAAAGAGTAAGAAATAGAATGCATGGATGAAAAAATAATGATATAATATTAAAAAAATATATTATATTCTGTGTAAAAATTATAAAATGAAAAATAATAAATAATATATCTCTAAATATATATTATTATTGTAATATATTATTTTTTTCTTATAATAAATACAACATATATATTTTTTGCATTATTTTATACATGTGAATATAAATCTCGTTTTCATATCAAATAATGTCAAATCGTTTCGCAATATGTATTAGGTTAAAATACATGATTTACATCACCATTGATGTTTCATAATAAATTTATAAAAATCTACATTTGATCGTCAGTGTATGCGTGTCAAACTTTACATCGACATACGAGCTATGTCAAAATGATGCATATATTATGGGACAAAAAAAATATATTTTTCATAAATATAATGGGATATAAACATAATATAATAAGATGTATTAAATAATAAAACTAAAAAAAATAAAAAAAATATACGATGTGAATGTCTTACAATATAGGACCACATAGATTCCCAATAGATTCGTGTCGATTGGTAATGCAATGTTTTTCTTTCTTTCTTTCTTTATTCTTAAAATTGAACAAAAAAAATAATTATTTATGTTTTTAGTTTCGATTTAATATTTCGTATGTACGAAAATGAAGTGTATATAAATCATTATTTATATTTTACAGATATTAAAACATAGGTAAAATTTATGTTGGATTTTTTTTTGTGTCAAATTTACCTCTCTTTTTTTTTTTTTTTTTTGGACAACCTTTTTTCCATTAACAAACTCTTCCATATCAAAGTTCTTATTATGAGACAGCAACTTGATTATCATGAAATCAAGAAAACAACTACTCTTTTCGTTTTCGATAAATTATAAAAAATTAACTTAACACGATTATTAAAACATTCATTGATTTTATAATTTTATATCAAAATGTCCCTTGTAATGATAGAAAGGAATAAAAAAAGAATTTTTAGTAGATAAAGAGAAGAATAAGAAAAATAAAAGTGAAAACCATAAGTGGATAAAAAAAAGAAAAAATATGGATGGACAAAATGTGATAATATAAAATAAAAACGTTTTGAATTTTTACATAAAAAACCTAACTAATTTAAGAAACATCATAATTTATATAATATACCTATATTTAATAATATATCATAATTTATATAAGAAAAAAAGAATATTAGATATATGAAGTCCAATTACGTTAAATTTTATGTCCACATGTTTGATGTGAGCTACTCTAACTCAGTACTGCACTGCAACATAACAGCATTCAAGTTTCAACGTATATGTACATGTACATATACTCATTTCTCAAAATCAAGAGAAAGGACCCATCACAATAAGAATTCATGCATTCGAACCGGCCTTCTCACAGCATTGGTAAACCCCTGCAAAGTACCACCAAACAACAGATACGGTTACAACACATGCTTATGCTGCAACCAACCAGTAAAAAAGAGGGAAGAAGATGCTGCTAAATGCTAATGCTAAGATTTTGTCAAGAGAAGTCTACCTCATTGAACTTAAATAGTAAAGGTCTACAGTCTCTCTCTAGCGTCGCTGGCTTCTGATGGTTTCCAGCACTTCGAGCATCTTTACCGCCCAACTTCTTAAATCTGGTTTGCCAATAGAAAAGTAAATTTATGAAAATTGAGCAGAATTTGGTGTGATCAGAATTACAATCAAGCTTTGGATTATCTCCGGACAGGAGGATTTTAATTTTTTAATTTTTTTTTGGCGCCAACCAAATGTGCTCCGGAAATAACTATTCCTATTACAATGTCGATCAGAAGTTTCTCTTCAGATTCAGATTTTGGATCATACTTCCTTGTCCATTGTTACACAGATAAGACATACGATATGCTGGGAGCAAATGATAATAACATCACAATGAAATCACACTAGTTTGGCAAGGAAGGTTCTGAATCAAACTACTGGAACATCTGGCATAGCAAGGAACACAAGAAAATACAAGATACACATACCTGTCAAAGAAATTAAAGGACCCACTGACACGCTTCTTCACACTTCCAGTGGATTTAAGGTTTGGTTCAACTGCAGGGCCTTTGCTGGAACCTTGGGTCGGCCGATCAAGAGAGCTGTTGCACCCTGTGTGCATAACAGGCTGATCCTTCCTTGCTTCATCAACCCTGTGCTTGGCGCAAGTAGTTGCATATGCAATGTTGACAGAATTTGTCTTGCTTTTTTCTTCCAAATGCTCAGGAGCTTTCTCTTTATTGCCATGTAATATCTTTTTCTTCTCAACCTGAGAAATGAATTATTGAGGTGAGATAATTATTCTTCATTCTACCTAAACCAGAAATGTGAAAAACCTATCTGTTTTAAACGCGTAAATTTTACGAGGTACCAGCTCTGATATAATAATGATAATCTTCTCCAAATTCTTGGTTGAATTATTGAGAGGATAAGGATTACAGAGAAACTGGCCATATTGATCGGACTGCACACGGTCTCACTTTCCCATGATGACATGCAAACTTAGGTCGATGCTTACCTCATGCACTAAAACTTGCTTCATGGCTAAAGAAAGTTCAAAGCGTGTTGGTATGTATCCCTAGACAAAAATACAGGCAAAACACATCAGAGAATAAGAACATTCAGATGACAATGCTTAGAAGCTTATGACTCCGCATACCTCGAATATAGTAAATGCTTCGATGGGAGGATCAAAAGACAGGGAAGAAGTATCATTGGCTCCTTTATGGGATGAGCTATTCATCAAGGAATCGGATTTTGTACTCTTGTAACTAACACAGTATGCTACCATGGTGCTAACTAACTGGGCAAGGTCAGTTTTCTCTCTTTCAGAGAGCAACTGAAATGCAACCTGAGGAGAAAAAAGGAACGATAACAAACATCTAAGCATCGATTCTTAGCATTGCTTCAGTCACATTTAATCCAACACATTATACCCCAGCATTTTCAAACTAAACGCCGGTCTAGAGTTCAGTAGTAAGTTCTTTTCAAGATGTACAAAAACTTGTCTAATTTCCAACTAAAGCCTGATTCATGAAAACTATCTGGCGACTTCGTTTACCATTATGTTTTCAATTTTGGGTCAGTAATTGATACCAGTCCGCTTTATCCAATGACCAACCTTTGCATCAACTCATGCACATAGCTCCGTTAAGCTATATGGTTAAAAGCCGAGATTCTTGTCTAAATAGACTAAATTCATTGACTTCCGCAGGGAGACAGGGACCTAACACATTACATTTTATATCACATACTGAAACAATACCAAGCGTTCAGCAGAACTGGCAGTTAAGAATCACAAATAGGTACGGAGTATCAATTACCGGCCTCAAAGTCGGGGGTGAGAGAATATGTAGGAAGAAAGATAAGGTGTCTTCAACAGACGATTTAAACGATAGATGTCTTGAAATGTATGGTGGAATTCTGGAGCTCCAGGACCTTAGAACCTCCCTATTAGCTGTCATCTTTGAACGACATCTGAAGCATTTCACCAAGAAATTAACATGCATAAAAGTGTCAGAATCTAAATTAAACTTCTGAATTATTTTTCTTTTTAATAAGAAAAGTATACCTTTGGGAAGACCTTGGCCATTCAAGGACAGGTTTCTCAACCTGGGCTGCCAAGTGATGAATGGTGATTGCCATTGGAGGAAGATGAGCTGCAGGAAGATTTGGTTAAAAAGGTATATATCTTGATATTGAGATGAATTAGGGGTGCATGTTCTCACCATACAGGGGCGTATTCTGTGACTGCATAATGGAGCGGTGGATAAAGTCGAA
>JAOVYX010016473.1:0-24587 GCA_035668315.1 Drosera spatulata
CCTTCTCTCTTTCATATCCTCTTCGCTCCTGAACTCGGTTTGCTCCTAAACTCTTCGTTCTCTGACGAACTTGGGATCTCGCCCTCCCTTTCAAAATCCTTTATAAGGTAAAAATGGATTCCCGAACAACTAGAGAGAACTCTGAGGAGCGTGTCCCTCTGCATAGGAGACCTAGGATTAGGAGAGTTCCTCAGAAAATGGACGATACTAGTCTAGAGATACCGTCCACCCCATGAAGAGGAGCGTCTTCGCCTTCTTCGAACTCGGTGGGGGCGGAGTCCCGACCTGGGGAGGCCGAGTTACCTTCGTCTTCCTCTGTGGACGAATCCGTTCTGGAAGGTTTCCTTGATTTCCTCGGGGTACGGCCTCTGGGATTAATCCCGACCCCGCTCCTGAAGTCGGTCCTTCGAGGCCTGCCCCCAAACAAAGTCGGACAGACCCTAGGCACCCTTCTCATCTCTGATTCCTACCAAATTGGGGAAATTTTTGAACTCTATCTCCCTCGAAAAAAACACAGAATCCTCTCTTCTTTTGATCCCCAGTTCCTTCCCTTTTACACTGACATCCTGGATGGGGGATTTTGATTCCCCCTCCTATTCATTCAATCCGTCTTCCGCTTCATGGGTCTTCTCTCATCTAGTTCACACCCAATGCGGTGTGGCAAATCTCTATCTTCTATCTCGTTGCCCTCAAAGTCGGGGTCTCCAAGTCTGTTATCTCATCTCAGCATTTCTTCAACTTCTTCCACATTAGTCAAAATAGGAGTGGGTGGTTGAGTCTGGCTTCCTTCCCTTATCTCAAACTCGTGAAGAAAATTCCCAATGATCATAAGGGTTGGAAGTCCAGGTTCCTCCTAACGGGACGCAAGGACGGGTAGCGTAGCCCTTCCGAAGTCAGTAGGTCGAGAACCCAAACATCAAGGCCTTGAAAAAGCCCAAGATGACTGATGGCGAGAAGGAGGCTTACAACCTCCTAGTGGGGTAGAAGAAGACCCCAGAGGGGAAGGAGATATTCCTTTGTGGGGCTATTCTGACAAAAGAGGAGGTGGTGAACCACGGGTTTGGTAGGTCCCAACCTTGCTGTCTCTTTTTAACTCGAGACTATTTCTGATCGAACTCCGACTCTGTTTTACAGCTCCTAAGAAAATGGTTTCCATGGTCGAGCTGAAGGCGAAGAGGGCGGCCAAGCGCCCAGCTCCCGAGCCGTTTACTCAGGCTCCCGCAGCTCCTGCCGACCTCGAGGCCCAAGCTAAGGTCGGGGCCGAGATAGAGGGTGAGGCCTCCGCCACCGAGGTCGCTGCTAGCCTGAGGACCAAGCGCATCAAGTGAACGACACGGAGGTCCCCGATAAGGGACGTTCACGAGTCTTCTTCTTAGGTAGGAACTTGGGAAGGATCTGAGGACGTACTTGAGGTGCCTCTACTGAACTCTCGTCCTCCTACAGTCGGCACTCCAGGGTCGATGTAAGGATGGAGGCTCGGACAGCTTCCATCAAGCCCCTTGGAGGGATCATTGACACCACCTCCTTTCCTCCCACGCGGTGCTACAGGCCGTACTGGTACTACGCTCTAGAGACCTCCTGTCATTCTCCCGACTTCCAAGGTCGAAAGGCCATTCTCGGTATGGTCCTCCCCAAGGACAGGGAGGAGTATGCTAAGCAGGGCCGGATTGAGTTTGCCCGACAAACATATAATGATCTCTTTCAGATAAGTGTTCTATTTTCGTTTCCGCCTTTCATTTTCCTGAGTTGGTTGGCTTGCTGATTCAACTTTATTGATCTCTGTAGGCAGTGTTCCGATGCTCCGAGTTGGCCTACTATTGGGAAGCGTCCGCCAGGACAACCAACCAAATGAAGGCCGAGCTCTGAGTTTTTAAGTCGGCTAAGGAGGAGGTCGAGTCGCAGCTTGCTGCTGCCCAGGTGAGGGTGGCCGGTCAAGACAAGACGATAAAGGAGCTGGTGGCCGCCCTCTCTGCTTGGGACGATGAGATCAAGGGGCTCAGCGAAAAGGTAACGGAGTTGGACAAAGGCTACAACAATCTTGATGCGATGCTTAAGTCGGCTCAGGTCGACTTCCGTGCTCGAAAGGAGGAGATCATGACGAAGTATGCCAAGAAAGGTTTCAACTTGGGCTGCGAGATGGCCTTCAAAGAGATCTTTGAATTTGAGAAGGCCAACCGCAAGGCTTCAGGGGAGAAGAAACACTTGTCCGAGCTCTCCTTTACCAAGCTTGACTCAGCTTTCACCGAGGAGGAGGAGCTAGCTTGGGAGGCTGCGAAAAAGAAAAAGGAGGTGGCCGAGACCTCATCAGATGAGGACGAGGCTAGCACCTCGAGGCCCTCTGAGCAGAATTGATTTTGTTTCTTAGGAGTTTAGGAACTTGGGCCTCGGGGGTTTGTCTCAAGGTCCAACCCTTTATACCCCTTTAATCAATGAATTTTCTTTTTTCCTGACTTGGTGTTGTTTTCATTTTTTCTGTTAAGTTTCGTTGAACTTTTAGCAGTGTTTTAGGACGAACCACCGAGTACTGACTTTACTTTATTTGATCAAAAAGATTGTGAGTTACAAGTCGGGTTACATGACTTCTTCAGAGTCTATTCCTGACTTTATAGGCTTTCCGACTAGTGTTTCCTTTAATCATTCTACTGTCTTTCTAGGTTTCCCGAGTTGGGTTCCCTTTACGGTCAATTCCCTGGCTTTCTAGGCTTCCCGATGGGTTTCCTTTATAACCAATCATGAGTAGTAAAATTTGAAGTCGTCCCCATTGGAGGTCCTCGATAGTGGGTGTCCATTCAGTCTGGAAATCTTGTATGCCCCCCGAGTTGATGTAGCGCTAACTCGGTAAGGTCCTTCCCACTTGTCCGTAAGTTTTCCTCCAACTTGGCGGACTTCGAACTCGGCCCTTCTGAGTACTAGGTCATCGAGTTCAAAGCACCTTTGTTAAAGTACCGAGGTACCTTTTGTTGGTAAGCCCGGGCTTTGGTTAATGCGGTTTCCCTTCTTTCTCCTACAAGGTCGAGCTCCTTATTAGGTGCGGGTTCTTCTCGGACAAAACACCCATCATCCTTGGGCTCGGATGCTCGATCTCCACTGGGACCACCGCTTCCATGTCCAAAGCCAAGGCATGCGGGGATTCTCCTATGGACCTTTTTGGGGTCGTTCTATACGCCCATAGGGATCCACGGAGTTCTTCGATCCATCTTGCTTTTGCCTCGGTCAGCCATCTGGACAGAGCCTTCTTTTTTTTTTTTTTTTTTTTTTTTTGTTCACTACTTCCACTTGCCTGTTGGACTGTGGGTGTTTAACCGAGATGAACCTTTGCTCAATTCCGTGCTTGTGAACTGAGTTCCGTTGTCTGAGATCAGAACTCAGGGCATCCCGAATCGACAGACCATCGACTTCCAGACGAAGTCAGCAGCAGCTCGGTCGGTTATCTTCGACACTGCCTTAACTTCGACCCACTTCGTGAAGTATTCCACAGCTACTATCTCGAATTTTCTCTATCCCGTTCCTAGGGGAAAGGGATCAAGGATGTCGATTCCCCATTGCTTGAAAGGCCATGGGGTTTCTATTATGGTGAGCTCGGAGGCTGGCGCATTAATGAGGTCGGCAGTTCGTTGACATCGATCACAGTGCTTGACGAGTTCGGCAGAGTCAACTCGTAAAGTTGACCAGTAATATCCTTGCCTAAGGCATTTATGGGCCAGAGTTCTGCTCCGGTGACGGTTACCGCAGTCCCCTCCTTGCAGCTCGGCCAATAAGGCCAAGCCTTCTTCCCTGGTGACGTACTTGAGCAAAGGGAAAGAGTATGCTCTCTTGTATAGGTTATTGCCCATCAACATGAACCCAGGAGCCTTACATTTGACTTTTAGGGTAGTCTCTGGGTCTTCGCGGATCGTCCCATCGAGGATGTACGCCCGAATGTCGTCCATCCAAGACCGGCTAACGTCCAAAGGGAGTGCCTCCGTTCTCTTGACTTGTTTTGACCTCGGGGCGGCAACTATCTCGATGTAGTATCTAAACTTGCCTGGCTTTTCTCCCATTTGAGTACAACGGATGAGACGATCGACCACCATAGTTGCTCCCTGGGAATTTGCTACACTTGGAGTACAGGAAGTTCCCGAGCGAGTCTTTGAGCTGCTTCCCAATACCCTTTCATGGCCTCCCCGACTTCACATGGGCCATTCATTTGTTCGACCATGAGCTTGGAGTCGGTATAGGCTTCGACTGCTGAGGCGTCCAAGTGTTTGACTAGCTGAAGCCCCGAAATCCGGGCTTCGTACTCGGCCGAGTTATTGGTGGCGGCGAACTGGAGTTCGATTGCACAAGGTAACTCCCATCCTGTGGGAGTGATCAGAAGTACTCCAACCCCTTCCCCCATTGCATTTGACGATCCGTCGGTGTAGATTTTCCATGGCCTGCCTTCCTCAACTCGGTCTTCTCGAGTTTCTGAGGTCGAGCCATCAGAAAATCGGCACTCAACTAGGAAGTGGGTTAATGCTTGTGTCTTGATTGCAGTTTTGGGTTTATAACGCAGATCATACTCGCTCAACTCGATGGACCATTTGATTAGTCTTCGTGAAACTTCAGGTTTGTACAGAACTTGCCTTAGAGGCTGGTCGGTCACTATTACAATGGGATGCGCTTGGAAGTAAAGACGAAGCTTCCTTGACGTGCTTACTAGTGCTAGGGCCAGCTTCTCTATTCGGGGGTACCTAGTCTCAGCATCATGTAACAATATGCTTAAAAAGTAGACTGGTATTTGCTTGTTCCCTTCCACTCTGAGTAGGACTGTCGAGACGGCGTCGTTTGAGGCGGCGAGGTAGACCAGCAACTCTTCCCCGTCCTTCGGTTTTGACAGCAAGGGCATTTCCCCAAGATAGATTTTTGGGTTCTTCGAAGGCTTTTTGGCAACTCGGGGTCCACTCCAGGCCCGAGGTGACACCTGTTAGTGCTTTGAAAAATGGCAGGGTCCTTTTTGAACCCCGGGAGATAAATCTCCCGAGTGCTACTAGGCATCCCGTTAACTTCTGGATTTTCTTCTTGGTGCGTCGGGGGTTCAGGTCCGAGATGGCTTGAACCTTCGCTAGATTGGCTTCAATGCCCCGGCTTGTGATCGTATATCCCAGGAACTTTTTCGACTTTACACCAATGGTGCACTTCGTCGGGTGATGCGTATGTTGTAGTTCCCGAGGATCTGGAATGTCTTCTCCAAATCGGTAGTGTGGGTTGCCGACTTCAGGGACTTAGCTAGCATGTCGTCCCATACACCTCCATGGTCTTTCCAACAATGGCTTGAAAGCCTCATTTTCCAACCTTTGGTAGGTGACCCCGGCGTTCTTGAGTCTGAACGGCATGATCCTGTAACAGTAGGTCCCTCCTTCAGTGATGAAGAAAGTCTTGACCCTGTCTTCAGGCGCCATTTGGATCTGATTGTAGCCGAGAACGCTTCCATGAAGGACAAGAGCTAGTATCCGGAGGTGGCGTCCACTGGTTGGTCGATTAGGGGCAGAGGGTAATAGTCTTTTAGGTAAGCCTTGTCCAGATCGGTAAAATCGACGCATATCCTTCACTTCCCGTTTGTCTTTTTCACCATGACCACGTTTGCTAACCAATCGGGGTACGAGACCTTCCTAATGAAGTCGGCAACAAGGAGTTTGCTCACCTCCTCGGCGATGGCTTCATTCCTCTCAGGCAGGAAGCTCCTCTTCATTTGTCTGGCAGGTCGGGCCTTAGGGTTGACCGAGAGTCGGTGCACTATGACGTTTGGGTCGATCCCCAGCATTTTGGTCCCCAGGTGAAGACGATCGAGTTGTTTCTCAAGAACTGGATAAACTCTCCTCGGGTTGGTTCCTACAACTCAATCCCGATACGAACAGTTCGGTTCATGTTCCCTTCTTCCAGGAGGACGACTTCCACCGCCTCCACCGATTCAGGGCCTTCAACTCGGTCCCGGGGGTCGGGGTACAGAGGGAAGGTTTCCCGTCCCATGCCTACCTTTTGCTTGAGCGTGGTGTCATAGCAACGTCAGAACTCTTTTTGGTTTCCTTTCATCTGGCCTTCCCTATTCGGGATCGAGAACTTGAGGCTAAGGTAGCAGGGCATTATGACTACCTTCAGATCCACTAGGGTTGGTCTCCCTATTATCCCGTTGTACGTCGAGGGGAGGTCCACCACTAGGAAGTCAGCAACTCGGGTCACTGTCCTGTTGATGACTTCATCCCCAAGGACTACTGAGAGCCCTTTAGGGAACACGGATTTCCCGATGAATCCGACCAGGGAGGTCTTGAAAGGTTTCAGGTCCTTGTCTTCCAACCCCATTTTCTTGAACGCGGAGTAGTACAGGTTATCGGTAGATGAGCCACTGTCCACCAATATCCTATCCACGTCAAATTCCCCGATATGAAGGGTCAGGACCAGTGCATCGTCATGAGGAAAAATGATCCCTGACCTGTCCTCCCGGTGGAAGCTGACTTCGGGCTCTTCCCTAGGCCTTTTATTCTTGTGTCCCGAGCCCATGGAGATGCTGAGCTCGGGGAGGAAGGGACTGCGCATAGGCCGGGATGGAATGAACCGTCCCAAGATGACGTTGATACTCGATCTTTGCTTTGGTCCTTTATTCTTCTTGTGCGTGGAGAGCGTGTCCTTTCCCGAGGTCTTTGTGGCAACCTCTTCCGAGTCCGGGATTGGCTTGCCACAAACCTTTTCAGGGCTCCCTTCCTGATAAACTCCTCTATGGCGTCTTTGAAGTGACGACACTCTTCCGTTCATGCCCGTGATCTTTATGATACAGGCAGTAGCAGAAAATGTCTCGGTTGCCTCCTCGAGGACATTGCTTTTTCGGGTTCGTATGGAGGAGATTCTCTTCCCGAGCTGTCATAAGTATCTCGGCTCGGAGGCATTGAGCGGTGTATGCCAGGGATAGGTGAAACCCTTCTTCCCTTTCTTCTCTTTCCTTCCTTCCCGACTTGAGGAGGGCATCCTTTCTCCAAGTCGGGAATGGGCAGAGCATCGATTTCCCGAGCTGGATTCTCCCTTTGTCAGGACTCTGAAGCGGTCCTGGACTGCCATTTCGGCTTCAACAGATACAAGTTGGCTGATTTTTGCCAGCAGGGTGGTGTACGTCCAAGGGCGCTTCAAGCTCAGGTCAAATGTCAGAGTCCTCTGCCTTTTCAATGTGGACAACTTCAGAGTTGAACCTCTGCCTTTCAATGTGGACAATTTCATCCGGTCTTTGCTTTACGTCATAGAGGTGTTTAGAGGTCAGCTGGATCCTTCGGCTGTTAATGAACTTGGCAGTGAACACCTTAGCCAGGGCCTCGAACAATCCGATATATGCCATCCGATGCCCCGCACAGGTTCATGGAGGTTCAGAATGTCTGGATGTGGTCGAAGGGGTCCCTTGTGCCGTCATAAGATTCCGTCGTGGGCATCTTGAACTTGTCATACTGAACTTCCCTGTTGATTTTGGGAGTGAAGGGCGTCTCCCTCCTCGGTCCGACTTTGTGCTTCCAGTTTCAAGGAGTCTCTTTGATTACCTTGAAGAGCTCCTCGATCCTTTCCTTCAGCTCCTGGGTGAGGTCCGGAGTTGCCTCCACCCTCTTTCGCTCTTCTCGAGGATGGTTCCCGGTCGATCTTGAGTTCACGAGACTTCTTAGGTCCTCCGTAGGGGTCATTAAGTAGGAGTGTGTGTACATTCCCCCTGTCCCTCTTGCGGAGACTTATGTCAATTCAGGTGATGCTTGAGGTCGGCTTGGGGTACTGTCCTGCGTTGGTCCCGAAGAAGGGGAACCAACTCGGGCAAAACACTAGGTCCTACCCCGACCTAAGGCGGGGGCAGCCTTTGGTTCAGCAGGTCGATCATCGTTCTCACGATGATCGTGGTACGCTCCTCTATCTGAAGTCGGAGTTGGTTGAACATCTCAACAGTCACTGCTGCGCTTTCTTCAGGACCCGTCGCGTTATCCTCCCGGCCCGCTTGAAGGACAGGGAGTCGGGACGTCCTTTACTGGTCATCGCTGCGGGCTTATTATGCCTGATCTCGGGCACTCTGGCGACTTCGTGTCATTGGACCTTGCCCCACGGTGGGCGCCAAACTGTTTGTGACGAAGTCGAGAATGTTGGGTCCGAGTTCGGAAGTCGGGGCTGAGCTTCTTGGGCCCAGGCGGGGGTCTGCTGGATCGGTTGATTTGGGCCTGGTCCAGATACGGAAATCTACATGGATCAGAAACAACAAGCTCGGTTAGTCGGGCCCGAGGTGAGATCCTCGGGGATCGGCTCCGATGCCTAAGTCAGTCTTTATCCGGAGATAATTGAAATGATAGCGTTGGGGTCCAAAGGAGAGCTTACCTTTGTGGGTAATAAATGAGGATATTTATAGGGCATTATTTACCCTCTCTATGATGGACACTTGTTGAAGGGGATATTTATAGGTCCAAAAGAAATGCTCACATGGAGGAAGGGGAAAAATCTGACCTCGATGCTATTGCAAGTCTAGCCAAAAGAAATTGACTCCCTCATGGAGACTGATGAAAGCTATTGGGCATCGCGTGCAAGAATCAACTAGCTTCGTGAGGGAGACCGAAACACATCGCTCTTTCACTTGAAAGCAAGTAAGCGAAAAGCGAGAAACTGCATATGGGGAATTAAGGACGAAGCAGACTTATTACGAAGTGAGGCCAATGAGATTGGCGCTTTTGTTGAAGGCAAGTTCATTAGTGATAATATCATTATCGCATTCGAGACAATGCACTTCATCCAGCATAAGAGAGGAGAATATGAGGCTTTTTATGCAATGAAACTCGACATGGCCAAAGCCTATAACCGAATGGAGTGGCATTTTCTGAAAGCTGTTATGCAATGGATGGAGTCCCTCCAAGATGGACAGAGTTAGTGATGAATTATGTTACAATTGTTTCCTTCTTAGTGTTGATCAATGACTGCCCGCAAGAGGTATTCAAATTGTTGGACCTGAAATGAGATAATAAACCTAGAGGAGGGGGGGATTGAATAGATTTATTTCTGTGGAAACAATATATCTGTAGAGTTGAATCAATAACTCTACTTATTATTTAGCTTACCTTTGTTGTCTGCTGAATATTGAGTTTCAGGATACAACAATTGTCTCTTCACCAGTTTCTTGGATTAATCAATCGGGTGCAGCAGCAAATCGAGTAGCTCTAGAAGCATGTGTACAAGTGATGCAAAGTCAACCAAGGGTGTAATTATGGCGACTTCCACGTTCGTCGTAAAAAGTACCAATTTGTTTTTACCCCGCTATAAATAGTAATGTAGATATGGAAATAGAGGTCGATCCCACAGGGAACAGAGAATGTCGACCTAAACTCAACTTGGAGTAATTTCTATCCTAAGGGAGAGGTAAGAATAAAGATAAAATTTTGAGGGGTGTTTCAAATGTTTAAAAGGATAACTTAAAACTAAACTAACTACATCTAACAGAAGCTAAGAAAGAGCTGAGGTATAGAGGAGTTTCCTTAAGTTAGGAGTAATGTAGGGATGATGGTTGAATTTCTTCTGAGTCGTCTAGATCAATCACGGATGTTTCTAAATATTATATGTAATGATTAATATGGAATGACTGTAATAAGTTTTGGCTTAACTCAGTACATTTTTTAGCTTTTAACTTTCAATTAGCTCGGATAGTCAAACTAGCTCAATAAATTAAAACCATCTCAATTAGCTCAAACATGGTTTCATCAAAAGAATTGATTCAAAACATGGAAAAATCATTCATAACATACATAGCAATTAGCTTAAACTAATCATGTCACATGCATATAAAACCATTGATTATATATGACAATTAGCTTAAATCATATTATATCAATTCGCTACTGAATAAATCACTTAGCACGATTTATAGCTCTAACCTACGTATATTAGGCGATCAATCTAATAAACATATGTTATGCAATAGTTCTAGTAGGTTCCATGCAACATATTCATCATTAACATCTCTGGTTTTAGTCAAATAAGCTTCATCTCATGATCTAAGGACATCTAAGTTCATCAACGCATTCCTACTAATGATCTACTCATGCACATCAATCAAACTAAGCATGGAATGAGTCATAGCATCAAAGACAAATATTCTGCAGAGAATAAAGTACTGAGAATTAATGTTTTACAGTGCTAATCACATTTCAAACTAAATCCAAAGTAATAGAAATCAATCGTGGATCAATTCCCCTTGAAAAGTTTGATCAAAATCCTCCAAAGCCTCCCCTCTTCGTGTCTTCTCCTTCTCTGATCGCCTCTACCGTCTTTGGTGCTTAATAATGATTAGAAGAACCCTAACAACGTGTATTTATAAGCATAGGTCGAGATCAGATTGATCCGACGGTTAAAAATTAATATTCTGCATCTGGGAGACAATCACGGCCGCAACCAATTATATGTCACGCCCGTGGGTGGCGAAAAATCCGAAAATTGCCTAGAAAAATTCGTCGTGCCCGGGACATGGTGCTGTGTCTCCCTAAAACTATAACAAAAAATACTAAACGACGTCTAAAAATCCTAGAAACTTATACAACACATCTAAACATGCTAAGCTAACATATCGACGTGAAACTTTGCCGCATTAGCTCCCAAAATACGATAAACTTGTGAATTTCAGCCTTTAAGCTCATGACTTGTCTATCTTCTTCATCTTTCTTCATTTCGTTCCAAATTTTGCACCCATCTGTCAAAAACATAAAAACGCAGCAGTACCAACATTCCAAGATAAAAAGACATTAAAAACATAAAATAGACGATACACGAGGCATAAAACAAATATTTAGAGTAAAGAAATGATGTGTATTTTCATACACATCAAATTAAGCTAAACCTTTACTTGTCCCTAAACAAAGTCTAGACTCAAAACAAAGAGAGCAACCTGAAATTAGAAAAAACTAACAAGACTCAAAAATTCTATAGCTCGAGCATCAAAGTAATTAGATTGCCTAAAATTAACAACACAAAACACATGTCAAAGGCATATTCATCACAAAGTCACCCTTCATCTCTATTCACACCACATCTAACTACCCCTCAAATCATTCCTTCTCATGGTCCTCACACCTAGCAGATTCCCCAGAGATATAACAAGACAAAACATTTCGAAACTCACTTTCAAAACTCATTTATTCCACCCCATTGCTTCCTTATATAGGATCATTCCCAAAGACACCAAGGTCTCAAAGGAGGTCTAGATTTTCTACTGGATATGTATCTTTTCTTTTCTTCCATGCTCATACTATCAAATACTACGTCACCCCTATATCCATAGATGGTAATTTTGATTACCAAGGTAAGGGATAAAGCACCTTTAAATATTGCTTTGCAATTTTTTATTTTTTTTCTTTTCCTTTTTTTCTTTCATTCTGAGTAGGTATAGAGCATTCTCCAGTAACCAAAAACAGCATGAGGGTTACCATGAAAAAATGGGTGTTTAATAAACATAAATTTAAAAATCTTTTTTTCAAAAACTACTCCATGCCCCCTATAAATGGTGGATAAGTGAAAAGATTGCATAAAAGGGAAACATGAAGGTTTTTTTTTTTTTAAGTAACTACCTACGGTTCAGTCACCACTTAAGCGTTATCTACACATGAAAAAGGTCATCTCATAGGAATGTACTAGAATAATGTTAATAAAGATTCAGGACTCCCTTAGAAATGATATCCAGACTACAATGTATTAGTGCAAAACTTATCTTGACATAAATCATTATTTTACTTTTTGCTCAAACCATAGATTTAAAAACAAGTTGTTTTTTTTTTTTTATATAATTTTTCAAAAAAATTTCAATTTTTTTCATTTTTCGAAAAAAAAATTTCAATCAAAATTTTTTTTTGGTTTTGTGGTTTTTTATGACTCTAATAAAAACTTCAAATTTAAAAAAAAAATAAAAAAATAACTCATCAACCCTAAAAATTCCCCTAAGTTAAAGCATTACATTGTCCTCAATATAAACAATAAAAGTAAAGCGCAGAGAACAAAACAATTTTGGTTAGCTAAGATTCACCCGATAAACATCCAAGTTTCTGAACCAGTGACTAGCTAAGAAAAACCACATAGGAGGAGACGGTGATGGAAATCTATAAGTACTCGAAAATACGGCGTTGAAAGTTCTCTTGGCTCTACTGCATCGTAGTCAACTGAGTCTGCATGGATGTCACATCAGCTCACAAATCAATCACCTCTCGCTGCAGAGAATGATATGCAGTGCTCCAGTCCACGACAGGCGCAGTGAACTGCTCATAATGTATAGCACGCGTAGACTGATGAGAATGATGTGAACGTTGTGATCGATCCTGCTCAGGCTCACCAATGGCAGAGTCACCCTTAGAGTCCTGATCACCATCTTCATCCGCCACTGCATCAACCTCGGCATCAACTAGTGGAAAATTCAATTCCTCCGATCGAATAGTCGAGAGAAGCAGATGGCAATGGAAGGCGCTGAGGCTCCTCACCAGCTATAGAAGTAAGATAATAGACATCACGGTCTACTGATACCATCCCAATCTTCATCAGACTGTCAATTCCAAAAGGTCCTCTGGTAGGCTCAGAAAGTGCTACAACGGGTGTCATATCAAATCCGAAGTATACAGCTAGTGGGGTAAGCAACCCACCAATAAGTATCGGAGCTCGAGCACCGTCTGCAGCTACTGTCTCAATTTTCTCCACCAGCAAGTATCTGATACTAAAGTACAGATGCTGTGCAGGAGAAATCAAATTGCGCAAAAGCACAAAGAATAGACCCAGCTCCTTCCGGAAAACAGCTCCTTAACTACTCTTGGTAGCCAGCAATGTATATAGACAAGGAACCAATGAAGAGTACGTAGCGCTGGGTTCCTAATCGCTGAGCTCTTGCTACTGTGAGGGTTGCATCCTCCAATCAGAGTAAGTTCCTGCCAGAATGCATGAAGATGATGCACATATCCCTTCTCATACTCCCGGTAGCCTCCAAGGCGTATACGATAGATCCTACAAAGCTCCATCAAGTTCAGCCATCTCATCTCGTTCCCTAGCTGGAACGAGACATACTCCTTAATAGGGCCATCTACTGGAACCTGGCCAATGGTACTCGTCTAGGTGCTCAAGACCTCTCGGACGAGTGACGGATATGTAGGTCATTCGGTGAGAAATGTATGATCCCAACCAAGCTGTACAACAGCATGCTGGATCTCAATCAATAAGCCAAGTCTGACTAAATCACCAGAATATAGAAATCTGGTCTGTCGGATAGCCCTGCGAGAAACCACATGATGACGGTCCGCATACTCATCCATAATAGTAATTTCATCGTGAGGGTATGAAACTAAGACTTACTCAGATGCGGCCGAAGTACCCTCGTCGGATCGAAATGATTTGGAACGAGGCATTTTTTGGTGAAAGTCTAGCATAAATCCCTACACCAATTCCTATGAACGTGTCAAATTTAGGATGAAATTCAACAATCCAGCTATGAATTCATAATCGACATAATGAGTAGATCAAATTAGACTATATAGTTATTGAATTTGGAATTGGAATTGAGGATTCATACCTAGGTTTTCATAATTGAAAACCCTAAATTTTGCGCAAACCGGGACGTTTCGAGGCACGTGATCATAATCAACGGGTTCCCCTCATCGATACGAACTCGTGGATTACTTGTTTGCATGGATTGATTGAGGATTTAAGAAGATGAGATATGAGAAATTGAGTAAGTCGTGGCTGTGCTTGGTGTCTACAATGAAGAAATGAAGAATTGAGCTTCAACCCGTTTATAACGCACCCAATCTTCGTCACGGCCGCGACCCTGTAATTTTGGCTTGGACGATTTTTTTCCTTCCGTATTTCCTTCAAAAACAACCCAAATGCTTTTCGTTCATCTTTTTCTCATTCCAAAGTCAATTTGAAAATTACTCGCATCACCAATTAGCAGACTTTAGCGCCGTGTATCAATTTAAGATTTGTAAGGTTGATTGAAATAAAGTGAAATGAATGTGAACTACAAAGGAAACCTAAACCTGGGTTGCCTCCCTAGAAGCATCTTTGTTTAACGTCGTTGGCTCGACAGCCATGACGTTAAATCATTTCATTGAGACGTGCTTCACCCTCTCCAAGAGAATTGAATCGAACCACGTTGAATCTTTAAGTTCATAGTATCATTTCAATCTGTAACCGTTAACCTTTAAAATTTTTGACGTGTCTTCACTTTGAATTTCAACCGCTCAATGATCATAGACCTTTCTAACAATGAACAGTCCTTCCCATCTCGATTTTAATTTTCCGGGGAATACCTTAAGCGAGAATCGTAAAGTAAGACTTTATCACCTTCCTTAAAGTTTTTCCGCGAAACTTTCTCGTTATAAAGTCTGTAAAAATTTTCTTTGCATAAAGCAGTATTTTCATATGCATCACGAAGAATCTCGTCTAGTTCCGAGATTTGGAGCTTCCTCATATTTACAGTCTCCGTATTCCAAATTGAGTTCTTTAATTGCCTACCATGCCTTATGTTCGATTTGCACTGGCAGGTGACATGCTTTTTTGTACACCACTCTATACGGAAACATTCCAATTGGAGTCTTATATGCAGTGCGATACGCCCAAAGAGGGTCATTCAGCTTGTCACTCCAATCCTTTCTCTTCGGATTGACTATCTTTTCCATAATTCTTTTGATTTCACGATTGGACATTTCAGCTTGTCCGCTCGTTTGTGGATGATAGGCTATGGAGATCCTGTGATTGACATGATATTTCTTAAATAGGTTGTCCAATACCTTCCTGTAAATGTAGATTTGCCGATCGCTTATCACGACTTTAGGTACGCCAAATCTGTTAAAAATAAAATTTCTAACAAACTCGACCACCACCTTGACGTTGTCTGTTCGTGTGGGTATGACCTCTACCCATTTCGAGACGTAATCGACTGCTAGCAATATATATGAATGACCATTTGAGTTTGGAAATGGTCCCATGAAGTCTATTCCCCATACGTTAAAAATTTCACAAGACATAACATATTTTTGAGGCATTTCATCTTTTTTCGATATATTACCAGTCTTTTGACATTGTTCACAGCTCTTTACATATTCGGAAACATCTTTGTTTGAAGATGACCAGTAAAATCCACAAGATAATATCTTACGAGCTATTCGACTCACTCCAAAATGACCTCCACAATCATAGGAGTGACAGTGCTTTAGCATTGACTTGATCTCGTGATCAAGAATGCATCTTCTTATGACACCATCAGCATAAAATTTACGCAGAATTGGATCCTCCCACGAGTAATACTTTGCATGGCTTTTAATCTTCTCTCTTTGATACCTTGGAAGATCACTCGGCAATTTTTCAATTATCAGAAAATTTACAAGGTCAACATACCATGGTACATAACCGTGAAGACTATATAAATGCTTGTCAGAAAATAATTCTGATATTTTTAACGTCTCATCCTTATCCGCTATTCTTGATAAGTGATCAGCGACGTGATTTTTTGCACCTTTCTTATCTCTGATTTCAATGTCAAACTCCTGAAGGAGAAGAATCCATCTCAATAATCGCGATTTTGATTCCTTCTTTTTCAGAAGATATTTTAATGCAGCATGGTCAGAGAATACAATTATTTTATCCCCTGATAAATATGAATGGAATTTTTCAATGGCAAAAATAATTGAGCAAAGCTCTTTTTCAGTTGTCGTATAATTGACTCGAGCTTCATCAAGGGTTTTTGATGCGTAATAAATTACATGTGGAACCTTATCCACTTTCTGTCCAAGAACCGCACCTACAGCTCGATCACTCACATCATACATGATTTCAAACAGATAATCCAATCCGAAGGTTGAATAATAGGAGTTGAAATCAATTTATCTTTATCTCGAAAACTTCTTTACATTCCTCAGTGAATGTAAATTCAGTATCTTTCTTCAACAGTTTATTCAGGGGGTCTGCGATCGTGGAAAAATCTTTTATAAATCGTCTATAGAAACCTGTGTGTCCGAGGAATGCACGTACTTCTCGAACGCTTGAGGGATAAGGTAGAGATTTGATAACTTTGACTATTGTTTTGTCTACTTCTAATCCCTTCGCAAAGACAACGTGTCCCAACACTAAACCTCTTTCCACCATAAAATGGCATTTTTCGTAGTGTAGAATGAGGTTCGTTTCTACACATCGTTTAAGAACTCTTTCTAGATTTTTCAGGCAATGATCAAAAGAATTCCCATCGACCAAAAAATCGTCCATGAAATCCTCTATTATATCTGATATATAATCAAAAAATATTGACATTATACACCTTTGGAACATTGCAGGTGCATTGCATAAGCCAAAGGGCATACGCTTGTAAGCATAGGTTCCAAAAGGACAAGTAAATGTTGTCTTCTCTTGGTCTTCAGGGGCCATCACAATTTGCTTATACCATGAATATCCGTCCAGGAAACAATAATGAGAACGGCCTGCTAACCTTTCTAGCATTTAATCCATGAAAGATAATGGGAAATGATCCTTTCTCGTGGTGGCATTTAATTTCCTGTAATCAATACAGATTCTCCAGCCACTTTGCACTCTTGTTGTAATAGTTTCCTCGTTGTCCTTCTCAACTACTGTTAATCCTGACTTCTTTGGCACAACATGTATCGGACTTACCCATTGGCTGTCCGTGATTGGATAAATTACTCCAGCATCGAGCAATTTCAAAATTTCATTTTTTTACCACCTCTATCATAGGAGGATTTAATCTCCTTTGAGGCTCTCTTGATGCTTTGGAGTTATCCTCTAATAATATTCTGTGCATGTACGTAGAGGGACTAATTCCATTAATGCCAGCAAGGGTCCATCCAATAGTCGTTTTGTGCCTTTTTAGTGCACCCACCAGAGCTTTTTCTTGCTCATCTGTCACATGACTTAAATTAATAATCGATAACTTGTTATCGTCACCCAGATAAGCATATTTCAACTGAGTTAGCAATGATTTTAGCCCTAATGTTGGTGGTGTTTCAATTGATAGCTTGATCTTTACATGATCTTGTGGCAATTCAAGCATTTTGACATGCTCTTTCCCTTTTAATTGATCTTCTGGGAAAGACAAGTCGTGATCATAACTGCTTTCATCAAATTCTTGTTCAATCTCGATTTTATTGATGGATTCCATAAAGGTCAACTCATCTGCATCGAATAATTCTTCTTCAAGGGACATGGAGATGCTAATTGAACACACGGCGAATACTTGGTCACTTGGATGTGTCATTGCTTCATAAATATTAAATGTATTTTTTTCTCCATCGAATTCCATGGACAGCGTTCCACCATTAACATCAATCTTCGTATCGACAGTCCTTAAGAATGGTCTCCCTGATAGAATTGGTGCATGAGTAGAATAGTTATGATCATATTCAGTTTTTATAATGTAAAAGTCTGCAGGAAAGACAAGATCGTTAACTTTCACAAGGACATATTCTACCGCTCCAACAGGATGTGTGACGGACCTATCAGCGAGCTAAATTACAACCCAGATGGTTATAAAGGTCCTAAATTCAAGGATTGGAAAATTGATAAGGGCATCACATTGATGGACGCTCCAAGATCAATCATGCAGCCTATAATTTATACACTTTCTATCGTGCACGGTGTGGTAAAACATTCTAGGGGTCCTTTAGTTTTTACGGTAGTCTCTTCCGTAAAACAGCTGAAACATTCTCGCTTACCATGACTCGTTCATGGCCCTATAATTTTCGTTTGTTAGTTCAAAGTTCCTTTAAAAATTTAGCATATATTGAAACTTGTTTGATTGCTTACAACTGACGAATGTTTACTTTGAGTTTCTTAAAAAGCTCAAATATGTCCTTTTCTGCTTCTGCTTTCTTATCCTTAGTTAAACGGTTAGGAAAAGGAGTAGTTGAAATAGTTCTTGATTTATTTGTATTTTCTTATCCTTAGCCACAGACTCTAACTTTTCTTCTTGTTGTTTAGGGGTGTGAAGAATTTCAGTTACCCCCTCCTGTTTATCTTTATGAACTTCCAATTCATCTTCAATTTCGTGAGGATTTTCATAAATTCCTGTTAACTGTTTTTCACTTCTCAGAGTTATTGCATTTGCAGTTTCTCTAGGATTTATAGCCTGAGAAGGGAGTTTGTTGTTCATCTGAATGAACCCGTGGCTGTACTTGACTTGATGGTGACAGCTTGTCACATGCGACTCTTTCAATGATGTTGACAGCTCGCCTTTTTCTGATCTTCGTACTGTCACCGCATACCTCAAATCTTCGATGTGATCAATCCTCAGACTTTTGTCCCAACCTTAGCAACCATCTCTGCTGCACTCGAGTCTGCTACAACTCAATTTGCACTCAGTACCATTGAGACCTCGTATGCACCCAGTCACTGCTGCAACCTTGTCTGCACCCAGATCTGATGTAATCCTTTATGCATTGTTGTGTTGGCCTTTGTCTACAAGATTGATCCCAGATCCTGAAGCATTTATAGGTCTTTTGTTTTAAGCAGGCTGTCTAAAGCTAATATGATCATCATCATTGAAAGGGTTTTGAATGATCTTGATAGAATTATTAATAAAAAGTTGAATCTTGGATCTGAAATTGAGAGGCTCAGGGACAAGATGAGTAAATCAAACAACATGTTGAATCTAAAAATGAAGAGATACAAGTTACTTCAAGAAACTGAGATTGAGAATAGGAAGAAAATCGAGACCTTAAAGAAAACCACTAAGGCCCAGGCCTTCCAGGTAGAAAATCTGAAGTCAAAACCAATTTTTGTTATACCCAGAGAAGTCATTGAATCTAAGTTACTGCATGAAAACAGAAACTGCTTTTTGTGTAAAAGGAGAATCACGAGCTTGAAAAGAAAGTAACTTTGCTGGAAGTTAAGATTGCCATTGATGACAAGTATACTAAGAAACCAGGGCCATTAATCAAAATGCCTGAGCAACAAAGGTGTGACCCTTCCTGGTTAACTGTCACAAACAAACCTACACTTAACAGATCGTATCACAAATTTGGACTTAAATTTGAGACTGTTAATAAAAGAAAATCATTTAGAAAACCTCAAAAAAAGTACATTGATGTTTCTGATTATCTGTTGTGTACTTATTGTGGCTTGGATGGTCATTTGATCAAAAACTATGACAATAGACTTAATGATCATGCTAAGAACCTAAGACAAGTGAAAACCACCTATATTGTGTTCTGCGTACTCCTATTTTTGTTTCTGCTTATGCAAAAGGACCAAACCCAAGGTGGGTTCCTAAACTAACCCCTTGATTTCATGGTTTGCAGGCAAGAGTGAGAGGGAGCAGCTTATGGTTCTTGAATAATGGCTGCTCTAGGCATATAAAAGGTGACAAATCTCTATTTCTCTCACTCAAAGCCTTTAGTAGGGGAATGTGACTATTGATAACAATGGGAAAAGGTAAAATTACAGGTATAGGTAAGGTTGGTGCGTCACTTTCACACTCTATTGATAATGTGCATTATATTGTAGGATTGAAGCATAACTTCTTTAGCGTATCCCAATTCTGTGACAAAGGAAACAAGGTTTAGTTCCTGACAATGTTTGTACTGTGAAGGATTCAAGGACGAGAAAACTTGTTCTTCAAGGAAAAAGGTGTAAAAATATTTACAAAGTGACATTGGATGAAATTCCTGTCAGCACTCTTAGTTGCTTAATTGTTCAAGAAGAAAATGTCATACTTTGGCATAAAAGGTTTGGCCATGCTAGTTATAACCTGCTAAATAGATTGAATTCTAAGCAACTGGTAAGTGGTCTGTCTACAATAAAATATGAGCAATAAGGTGTATGTGACTCATATCCAAGAGGTAAACATGTCAAAACATCATTCCATTCCAATAATATGGTAAGTACTTCTAAACCTTTACAATTGTTGCAAATGGATCTATGTGGACCAATGAGAATACAAAGCAGAGGAGGAAGTAAGTATGTTCTTGTGATTGTTGATGAATACACTAGGTGCACATGGGTTATTTTTCTTAAAACCAAAGATGAGACATTTGATGAGTTCTACAGCTACATCCTCAAAACTCAAAACCTTTGTGTTATTACATTACTGCTTTCAGTACCTTTAACCCTACTGCTGATCAACTTCGACCAACCGTAAGCTAAAAGAAACCAGTATTATGCAGTAAGGTTCCGCATTACTGTAGTAACCTCTTAACAACTTTGCTGTCAATCTAATTTTGATTAGATTGTAGGTTTTAGAAAAAGAGACTAGCCCTCTCGCTCTCTCTCTCTCCCCCCCCCCCCCCCTCAACTGGTATCAAAGGACATGCAATGGACCAGTGACAGAAGACCAATTTGAAATCATAAGCCCTCTACTCATGAAGAAAAAGATGAATTGGAGTTACATCCTTCTTCATCAACTGGGAACAATCGTCCATCAAAACTTCTTTGGACGAATTTGAAGCATAATTCTCGAAAATGTCTTGGCCCGTCCTACTAAAGAGGATAAGAAACTGAATACTCTCAAGGTAATCAACTCCAAGGCCATTTCAACTTGGGGAGTCAAGCCCGGAACCAAGGCTACTGTTAGGGCCACTACCTAAGAAGCCACTAAGGTTACCCACACTGACACAGAAAGATCCAACCCTATTGCTATTGCAACTAAAGACGCTTCTGCAGCAACCACTGATGTTGTTGCAGAGAAAGCCCCTGCGTCAAAAAGGCGTCTTCAAACGGAGTTGAAAAAGAAGAAGAGAGGTATCACCAAGAGGAATTTTATCCTCCCCTCTGATTCATCACTGAGCAGCAGAGCTTCGCATGAAGGTCTCCACCGCAAAAACCTTCCAAAACCCAACCAAACATTGATCCACAGGCCAAGGAAAAGGGAACTTTGGTACAGACACCAAGGCCTAAAAGAGGCCAACAACAGATTGAGGCTGATGCTGCACTCATTGCACAGCTTTCAATAGAAGAGGGTGCCCATCTCATCGACATCTCTCTTGCAGCATCCTCACAAACCCTGTTGCATAAATTCAGGTTGCTGCAGCTATTCAGAGTGCAATTCAAAATGCCACCTCTACTTCAGTCTCCACTTCTATTCTTTCCTCTCAACCACGATCCACCACACAAACCACCACCACAGACCAAACAGCTCAAACATAACTCCCCATCGTGACTAGAAGAAGAGGGAATACCAAAAGGAGGGACAACAGACCTCTTGCCAACTTCAACCCTCTCTTTCACACTCTTCAAAGGGTAAATGATGACGGCATCCCTGTAGATACGTCCATGTATGCATCGGGCATAAAGGTGAAAATGAATATACAATATAATGATATATAACCATTATCAATTCAAAGACGAACATGCTTCCTTGAGTTTACCATAACTCCTGAAAAGGAGTTTCTGCTTACCAAAATACGCGAGAGGCCATCTCTATCACGCTCTGAGAATGTGTGAAACTCATTACTTATGGAAGAATCTCTGGAGATAGCAATGATGGTGATGATGATGATCAAGGTCCTCCCCCTTCTGCACCACAACAAGACAGTTCCGATGATGAGCTTATCGATATGGTTACTGCAGAGTCCTTTGCAGAAGATCTTACCATCACTCCTGCAGCAACCCAGGGGGAGTTAATTCCACAAGCAGAGGAGGCTTCCATTGGGATTGACCTCATTGCCGCAGTGGCACTTGGAACGCACTTAAAGTTGGGAGCTGCTTCTCAAGACATGCAGACCCCTCTGCATCATAACATTCCTTTTGCAAACTCCATCACCACTATAGAAAGACAATGTTATGACCTTATTACTGCAGAATCCCCTATCTACAGTATTCCTCAACTCACAAAATCACAGCAACCTATCTTTGCCACCTCACCACCACTAAACACTACCAAATCACCATCTCCATTCCAAAACACCACCACAAGAGTCACAACCTCATGTTGCTCTCTCTGAAATCCAAGCGCCACAAATAACAGAAGTGTCGAACCTTCTGCACAAGAGGGCGAGCAACTACAAGAAGTGTCTGAGACTCCTGTAGCAGCTTCTAAGGCTGTTGCACCTCATCAAGGAGATACTCAAGAAGTTACACAGGCTCCTGCAGAAGTGTCTCAAGCTTCTATACAAGAAGATGAGCATGCCACAAGAACGTTTGAGGTTCCTGTAGTAGTGTTCGAGGCTACTACACAAGTACAGCACACAGCAATGGGCATGCCAATCATAAAAGATGTCCCTCTTACTCCCAGGCCTTCCATATTGTAGAAAAGCACACTATGATATTCCCAGTAGTTCCCTTTCTACCATTGCTTATTTGCTCTTCTATAAACTCTGAGCAAACCAATGAAGACCCTACTACAGAAGTATCGAGGTCCTCTGCATATTCCAAAGCCCTTCCTGTAGTAGTGTCCCCTATTTAAGAATAATTTGAGTTCTCTCCTGAAGGTTCCCACACGGCACAAGAACGAACAGCACACCATACGTCTGCTGCTTTAGGGGCCGCTGTCAGTCTACATGATCCTATGAAGCTGTTGCAATCATTGACCACACAAGTACTCCAGCTTCAACAGTAACAGGATGAGCACTTCTCTACTGCTAACTCCCAGATGAACTCTACTACTAAATCCCTGCAAGATCAACTCAACAAACTCCAATGCACTGTTGAGTATCTCAACACAGACTTTACAAAGGCCATCACTAAAATCAAACGTCATACGAAGCATGCATCCACCATCGCTACTGCAACAGATGCTTCATTGCTATTGTAAAGAAATCTATGGGAGAAATGCATCAACAGAATACAAAGAAGCAGAAATCTCAGTTGAACTCTTTCACCAACACCATTACTGAGCAAGTTGCACGTGTAACAGAGCATGTAGAGAGCCAGGCCATCTCCTTGGCTGATGATATTGCCATGCTCAAGTATCTGATAGAGAAGAACCAAACCAAGAACGAAGCAGAACTCCATCAGTTGAAGTCCAAAATCAATAATTTGAGCCAACACTTAATAGGTAGCACTCTCTTCCCTTTCACTGATGCTAGTAAACAGGGGGAAAGTCTATAACAACAACAACAAATATTGAGGACACCATCCCACTCATCTTTGGACTCACAAAGACAATCAGGGGAATTACTGAACAAAAGTGTGGTTGACACTCATCTGGAGAAGGATGCCATTAAAAGGACTGAGCAGAGCACTTAAAGCAGCTTTGATCTTTTCAATGAAGTCTTGGAGCAGACAATCAGCAGAGGGATACGGCCAAGCTCGTCAAGAGGGTTACAGCAAACTACAGCGCAAACTACTTCACATAAGGCCATTGCGCCTCCCAAGCCTATGCCTCAAAGGACCCTCACAAATAGGAGGAGAGATAGCGATGACCCTACGGCTCCAAAGAGACAAAAGCAGCAAAGCATCTGAGCATATTTGTATGTATCAAACTTTTTGTATGTTTTTTTTTCTATGTATATGAAAGAAAAGTTGTATATCTTCTTACTGTTTAGATAGAGTTTGCTATCATTAATTTAGGGAGAGATTATTGAGTCAAACCCATGATATATAGAAATTGAGTGATAAGCAAACGGTATTCTTAGGAAATATCCCACTAAGCATCGAGGATGAGATTCGTCTGCTTGGAAAGTGAGCCTACAATGGGTGCGCAGCTAGGCTGATTCAGAAAGGAATACAGCAAGGCCAGTTCCGAGAATAACGCATTAAGACTGGTTCAAAAAGAAATGCAGTAAGGTTGACAGCATTGAGGTCATAAATAAAGGGACAGTAATGCTTGGGCATTTGGGCTTCTTTAGTAAGGAATGGTTTATCCTGGATTTCTTCTGATGGAAAAGAATTACTGTAGTAAGGCCAAGAGCAACAAAAGGATCCAGATGAAGACAAAAATCACATAGGATCCTTTGCACAGTGTAGTGTCCTTTCACTGTCAGGAACACAAGTCACGGGTGTTGACTAGATGGTTCCAGGGTGGCGTGAAAGCAATGTTTCAGAGAAATGAGGACTTTGGTAACGGTTATAATTTTGGGGTTGCTTATAAAAATAAAGGGAGATGCCCAAAATTGGGGGGATTCTGAACCCTTGAATCTCCAGTGCTCTAAACTGATTACTCGTGCAGTAAGGCATCTAGTGAACAGAAGTACAAATTTGATTGTTGAAGATTTGAACCACCAATCTGAAATCAGAATATGAATAGCGCTAGTGTTCTACAAACTAGATCTAGAAGCTGTTTCAAGTCATGTAAAGGAGAAGAAAAATTCTTGAGTTTTGGTTTGTATAGCCATTTATACATTGTAAAGTGACAGATTGATTATGAGGCAAAACAATCATACTTAGTTTTATCCTCTTGATATATCTCATTGATTATCAAGGGAAGACTGGAGTAAGGGATATAGCCGTATTTTAACTTTAGTTTCTAACCATTATAAAAACCTTTGTGTTTTTACATTACTGTTTTCAGTACCTTTAACTTTACTACTCATCAACTTCGACTAACAATAAACTAAAAGGAATCAGCATTACTGTAGTAAGGTTCCGCATTATTGCAGTAACCTCTGAACAATTCTGCTATCAATGTAATTTTGATTAGATTGTAAGTTTTCAAAAAGGAGACTATT
>JAOVYX010016474.1:0-54202 GCA_035668315.1 Drosera spatulata
CGGGGGAAAGAGGGAGAGGAGGAGAAGGGAAAAAGTAGTGGGGGAGGCCGGGGAAGGAAGGGAGGGATAAGAAAATCACGCGTGTCGCCACCCGATTGGTCAATTTAGGATGATTTAGGATTGCGTTATACTTTAGGTTTATATTTGGTATAATTATTTTAATTGATCGTCGAACTAAATACATCAAAATTCTCAAAATTTTATAACGAGTTCATATTTTTAATTAAAATATGGTTTTGAGAATAAAATTTTTAGCACTTACATGTTACTGTACGTTTTTATTTACGTTCGTCTTAACATTAATTATTAATGATAAAAAAATAACGCGCCGATATTTTAGGTTATTACAGTCACAAGATTAGATATTATGTGTGTTGTCAACCTTATTAGCAGATACTACATCCGTCTCATAATTCTCACAACACTTACGTATTTCATATTATTTTATACACATGAATACAAGTCTCGTTTTTATATCAAATTACGTCTGATCGTCCCGCAACATGTATTAGGTTGAAATGTGTAACTTATACAATCATTGATGTTTCACGATAAATTTTTAAAAAATTTAGTTTGATCGTCATTGTACACGTGTCAAACTTTACATCGACACGAGTGTTAGGACAAAGTGTTGCAACAATTTTAAAACGGAGGGAGTATATGGAGTGTCTGAAGAAGACACATCTGCTTGCTACCAAAAGAATCCTTCGCTATTTGCAAGGTGCTATTGATTACGGTTTATTTTATCGAAAGTGTGAAAAATCAGATATATTTGATTTTACAGACAGCGATTATACTAGACAACATAAAAAGCACTCCTGATTTTGCTTTTATGTTTGGTATGAAAGCTATTTTATGGTTTTCTAAAAAGCAACCAATTGTTACTCTATGAACGACAGAGGCCGGGCTTATTGTTGCAGCTTTATGTGCATGTAAAGTTATTTGGTTGAAGAAAATTTTAGAGAATTAGAGTTTAAGTAAGGAGGTATTCCTATTTATCGCGATAACAGTTCGACAACCAAATTCTCCAAAAATCCCATCTGACATGACAGAAATAAACATATCAATGTGAGATTTTATTTTCTACGAAATCTCGTGAAGAAAAGAATTCTTGATCTCATTTACTGTAGATGTGAAGATCAAATTACAGATATTTTCACGAAGATACTCAAAATCACATCATTCTAAAGGCCGTGGAATTTGCTTGGTGTCTGCACGGTTAATAATCAGAATAAACTTGTATTTTTCAATATGCAATTTAAGAAAGAATGCTAGAAAAAAAATACTTATTTTTTATTTGTTAGGATAATTATTTGTTTGTTAATGGGTTATTGTATTAATGAGTTGTTAGCAGATTTTTTTTTATTCCTATTATCAGTAGATTTTTATTCCTTGTATTTGTTGTTTGTTTTTTTCTTCCCATTTATCTGTAGTGGGAATATGGTATTTTGTCTATTCAATAGGATTTACTATCAATTAATGACTGTTTCATACACCCACAAAATGTTTTCTATTACAGATAAGTATGGAGAATAGATAGAAATAGCAACATTCCTTTATACTCTTCTCCCTTTATAATATATTATCACTAATTGCTAGATGCCTTCCTCAACTAACGTAGAATGAGTGACAATTATTCGCCATGCGTGCACCTAATCACTAAGTTCTGTAATCATATTTACAACACTCATGTCAATTATACAGTGAAATCTCCCCAATCAAAATGTGATTATCAAAATATCATTCAAACTCTATATGGTAATACTTGGAGAAGAAAATCGATGTCAATATCATTATAATGAATAAAATATTTAAACTTAACAAATCAAATTCTGAATCACTTGAATTCAATGAGATTAAATTATGTAGTGATTGTGGTTAACTATCTTTGTCATGCTAACTCGCATCCTCTTTGTCCAAATCCAGCGAAGAAATGCAAAAAAACAGGTAGATCGAAAAAGAAAAAACGCAGGGAAAGACAAGTGTGAGAGTGAGACACACTCACCTCTCTCGACTTCTCTTCTCACTCAATTTGTCCCCAAATCATCCTCAAAATCCCCCATTTCGAAACCCTAATCCCCCAAATCCCTCGATTTGCCCTCCCAAATCTCAATCCCACCTCAAATTCCCCCAATTCCCATCACCCATTTTCCCAAAATCCAATGTTTCCCCCAAATTTCATCCCAAAAATCTCCAATTCGAAACCCTAATTCCCCAAATCCACACTCACCAATTCCTCAAATCTCTATCCCACCTCCAAAACCCCAAATTGCCATCGAACCCACCCCCAAAATCCAATCTTTCTCCTAATTTCCCCTCCCTTTAATCCCAATTCCAAAACCCTAATTTTGGCTCGGTGACTCACAGCCCCCATCAATGGCGGCGACGGCGACGAGATCCGACAAGGTACAACGAATCTTCCTCCAATTCGACGCCAACAAGGACGGCGGCCTCAACAGAGCCGAAATGGCGGCACTCGTTGTGGCCGTAAACCCTAGGGTGAAATTCAGCGACGAGCAAATCAACGCGATCCTCGACGAGGTGTTTCGAACCTACGGCGAATTCATGGATTCCGAAAAGGGTCTCACCTTCGAGGGTCTCCTCCGAACCTATGATGATGGTGCAGGGGACGTTGATCGTGATTTCGATGCTCTCGGGCTTGATTTGGCGGTACCCGAAATTGCTGACATTGCAGTGGTGGGGGAATCGGATGGTGCTTCGTCGTCGATGGCGAACGAGAGGGTGGTTGTTGATCCTAATAAGAAGCAGAGGACGGCGGCTTGGGCTGCGTCTCCGAATCACGGGGTTGTGTTTGATGAGACTTGGAATTTGGTTGATGATCTTGAGATTTTGATCAAGAGGTTGAAGGTGAAGCAACAGGGTGGTGATGGGAAGAAGAATGATAACTCGGATGCTTATTCCGATGCCGGGTGGTCGAGGGAGTTTGGGCCGTCGGAGCATTCGGAGATGGTTTGGGCTGAATCCGGGAGTGATTATGCAGCATTTGTGAGGGAATTGGGTGTTTTGAGGAGTAGGGCTGATGGGGCGAGGTCGGGGGAAGAGGCCTTCGATGGGCAGATGGCGATTGGGCGGGTTTTGTATGAGCATAGGTTGTTTAAGGAGGCTTTGGTTAGTTTTAAAAGGGCTTGTGAGTTGCAGCCTATTGATGTGAAGCCGCATTTTGGGTCTGGGAGTTCTTTGTATGCTATAGGAAAGTATGAGGAAGCGAAGGAGGAGTTTCAGTTGTCGCTGGAGGCGGCTGAGACGGGTGGGAATCAGTGGGCGTATTTGCTCCCTCAGATTCATGTCAATCTCGGGGTGGCACTCGAGGGTCAAGGTATGCTGTTGAGTGCTTGTGAACATTATAGGGAGGCTGCGATCTTGTATCCTTCGCATTATAGGGCTTTGAAGCTTTTGGGGAGTGCTCTTCTTGGGGTTGGAGAGTATAGGGCTGCTGTGAAGGCTTTGGAAGAGGCTATTTTCATCAAACCTGATTTCCCTGATGCACATTGTGATCTGGCATCAGCGTTGCACGCTTTGGGTGATGATGAGAGGGCGATTGTTGAGTTTCAGAAGGCGATTGATCTCCAACCAGGTCATGTCGATGCTTTGTACAATCTGGGTGGGCTTAATATGGACATAGGTAGGTATCAAAGGGCTTCGGAGATGTATACAAGGGTTCTAACCTTGTCCCCTCACCATTGGCGTGCGCAGCTCAACAAGGCAGTGTCGTTGTTGGGTGCTGGTGAATCCGATGAAGCTGGGAAAGCAATGAAGGAAGCTTTGAAGATGACAAAGAGGATCGAAGTTCATGATGCGATCACTCATCTTAAGCAGCTGCAGAAGAAGAAACCAAATGGAGGTTCAAACGGAGAGAATCCTTTCATTGTTGTAGAAGCTGCAAGATTCAAGACCGTAAATGAGAAGACCACTCTGAGGCAGGAGTTGGCTAATGCTATCGAGATTCGGTCCTTCCAAAGGCTTTCAAGATTGGACCGGTGCGACGTGGAACTCCTGAGGAGGGAAATGAATGATAACAGCGTGCCTCTTTCATTCTCCGGTACAGGCATTCCTGAGAAATCCATGCGCAAGAATGCCCTTGAGAGAGTTCTGCACCGGTTATTGAGCTCTCTGAAGTCGGAAACCTTTCAAGAGTCGGTGAAAGCGATAAATGAGAGAATCTTATCTGCCCTTGACGAGTCAGGACTAGGTAGGGTTGATATCGGCATGTTCTACGCCATCATTGCTCCAATATGTAGTGGCCCTTCTGAGAGGAGAAAAAGGATATCATTTGAAGCACTTCTATGGCGTCCCATCAACGAAGGCAGCTCTCAGCTAAAGAAGGTCGACGCTTCAAGGTACATCAAGTTGTTGAGGGCGATCTACATTCCTTCTCGTGGAGTCAGCGAGATGCTTGAGATCCATGGCGAGACGGATGCTTCAACGGTTTCTTTAAACGAGTTCCTGGTGATGTTTGATGATTCCGACTGGGGATTCGGTGTACTCTCTACGCTTTTGAAGCTGGAGCTTGGGGATAGAAAACGCCATGCTCGCCATCTTTGTTCTGTTTGTCGGTATCCCATCATTGGATCTCGCTTTCTTGAGGTTAAATCTCGCTTTAGCTTGTGCAATCTTTGCTACAGCGAAGGTAAAGTGCCTTCTGCTGCGAAGCTGGACGAGTACACATTCAAAGAATACGAATCAGAATCCGAAGCCTTGAAAGATAAGTTTGCATGTTTCAATTCCTAGCTTGAGTGAAGATTCGTAGAAATAATACGTTGTCATTCGCTGTCTTACTCGTTACCTGCATTGTGTATTGATCTCTTCATAGTGAGTAAACTTTGTGTAGGCTGAATTGTGAATTTTGTGTAGATTACGTATGTGTTTATTTAGAGGCTGATTGTTGGCCTTTGTACAATAAAAGCTTTGTTGTTCTTGTTATATGAATGAAATCTTGTTGTGTTCTCCTCTTTGGAAGGAGTTACCTACACTCAATGAACTTGAAGGTTTCATGCTTGTTTCATGAACCATTTCATTCCTCGGGCATGAGCTCGAAGAGGTCGAATGAACGCAATCCAACTCAACTATCCCGCTGCACTTAACCTTCTTCCAAATAAATTGCGACCGTCAATGCTTTCGTAGCAAACTGAACGAGGAGACAAATAATAAAGTGTGACGGATGTACTTGTGAACATGTCGAATTCATTTGCGACGCTCCTAGCCATCATAACCCTAATCCACATTATCCCGACTGCGTCGCCTTCACGGCTTACTTTGTCTTGGTCCTCGTCCATGAAGTACCCTTCACTAGCAACGTTGCCTGTGGTGCCGCCAGTGTCACCTGTTGGATCGCCAACAGTACAGATCCCTCTTGCACACGGAGATGAAGCGCGACAACAGGAAGCCAGGGATTCCGATCATGTTCAGCCAGTGAACATGGAGGAAGATTATGGTTACTGGAATCCTGAACCATACTATGGAGGCGGCGGCGGCGGCTTAATTCCTCATGGTGCTGATGAAGGTTAAGGATATGAGCAAGCTGTTTTCTTGTACCACTTCATTGTCGAATTTCATTATGTGAACCATCCCAAGAAATGTTACAGAAATGTTGCAGAATCATATTGTTATTCTTCATAGATTTCATCTGATCTCTAGTATAGCTGTCAGCTCGATGTATTTAGCAGAAAATCGATATTCCCCGCTTGATTCTCTCGTGGCCTTAACATGGACCCATTGACTAGGGTGTTGCCCGGATCCGAGAATAGCCGCGATGAATACAGAATACCTAGTAAACAACTAGACCATTAGAAGAAACCACAGCTTATACTATAGATGTAGCCGTGGATTATCACCTATGTGCCAGCATAGGTTCTCGACACAGGCATAAAAGTATGTGAAGCACGGATGCTTATCAGCTTATGATCTGAATCAAGGACTAGTCACGAGGTAACGACGTAGTGAAACACAATAACTACACTGCATTTACGAAAAAGAGTTATCATGAGCAACACAACATTCGATGAAGTTGCAACCAGCAATACATTCGCAGCTTCTAAATCATTTGGATGCACGATGAACCATTACACAATACATAAATACCTGCAAAGCAAAATTCAACCCTCACTTCACTATGAAACACTGAAAACTGTAGCCCAGTGACCATTCAATCACTGTGCTTGGATCTCACATACAACATCATAGTTTATGAAAATATAAGATTTGGACAAAAATGGCAACTATTAGCATCCGTAGAACTAAGGAGCAGCTCCAGCCATCGTCATTGTCTCCAGCCAATGATCGGCTGCTATTTTACATGAGACGGATGGACGAGGGACCAGAAATAGCAGCAACCTTCTGCGCATGCTTAGCTTCACCGCGATAAAGCTCTTTGACTTCTTTCTTCACTCTCCGTGCCTCTCGTCTTTCTTCCTTCACAGCAGCCTACGTGCAGAGCAACACATCTATGAGTTTTTGTTGAATGCATTGTCAAAATCAACACATAAAACGTATCAGAATTGCACCGGAGGGTACTCCTCAGGTAATTTCTTGGGTTTCAGTAGCGTTGTCAAATAGGTAATGACTGAGTCTAGCCATATGATACAAAATACCGTCTACAATCACTAGTAAACACAAAGAATCAGAAATTATAAAGCTACAACAGTCGTTTAACATGCTACTCAGAAGAGAAATATACCTTTCTTTCTTTCTTGTCCTCCTTTGATTCCTGACCATGAGGCTTCCTCTTAGGCTGTTCGTTCTTTGCAACATCTTTCACTTTCTCCTCGGTAGCTCTTTTACCCTGTGGCAAATATTCCACAGGCATCTTCTCCTTCCCACCAAGCAAAATCATGTTTTCTTTGCTGTCTTTCAGGGTCTTAAAGACAGTCTTGGACAACTTCTTCTTCCTAAACGCTTCCGGGGCTCGAATTCTTGCAGGATGATGATCAAGATTAGAGTACGTAGAGACAATAGTCTCGCAGTCCCAAACCTCAGATTCATCGCTGCTTTCTTCCATTATGACAAGCTCTTGTTCATCTTCATCGGCATTTTGGTACTGCTCTGCATATTCAGCACATTTACGAAGCACAGCAGCTGCTTCTTCATCTTCAGGTCCCTGCTCTCTTGATAGCAGCTCCGCAGGAGCCCTATAGTTGTCATCGAGTTCTACGGTACTGACCTTGTGAATCTTTAGGGCATCATTTGGCTTTGAAGGCAGGGACTCGTCTTCTTCAGCCACTGACCCATTATAATCCTCATCATTGTCCTTCCCATATTCTTGAAGTTCCAACTGTTGAGACAAAAGAAGTGGATACATTCGTCAAAATCAAGCAAATACAACCATTAGAGGTAATGCTTGATGAAAATTGCCATGGACAGAAATGAAAGATTGTCACTCAATTGGACATGTATGGAAATTCTCTAGTTTTAGAAACTCAACCAATATTCAGCCAATTCCTCACACTTACAAACACTTGAAAGATTTACGAAAAAATATAGAAGATACAAATAAGATAATCGACGATGCTTTGATCTTCAGATAAGGTGACCATACTTAAATTTTGTCAATATTGCTTCGCTTTGAAGTTAGCAATCACAAGGTCTAAAAGTAGAAGTGTAGTGAACTATCCCTTGTTCGCACACATGATTTCATGATTCAAAATAGTCATCACCAAAAAAGAAATTATCTCACCAAATCAAACTGTTCATCCACAAGTCGGCGAACCCTCGGCTTCTCATCAACAAAATCTTCCTCATCAAGCACTTCATGATCTACTCCATTATCACGTCTTGTAGGCATAGCACTGGCAAAAAACTGATGAAACTCTTCCGAAACATCAACTTCATCATCTTCATCGCCTTCTTCAGGAAGATTGCCTTTTACGACGAAATCGTCCTCTAAAACCTCAACATCAGACCCAAACCGTGACTCATCATCCTCGAGTAATGCCCCACCACTTCAGGATCCAACACTTTCTGAACCCTCACTTTAACTGTCCTCTCTGCCACAGCATAAGCCGTTTCCTCATTCAGCACATCCTTCGCATCTGTCAACCTAACTTTCGTAGCATCATAAGCCTATCATACAAACAACAGCAACATAATCAAACACAAAACCTCAATTAAAAAAAAAAAAACCCAAACACGATATCTATAAATCATCATATGCCTATCATACAAACAACTTGAAAACTCATAAACTCCACAATCAAACATGAACCAACTACTCAGGTACTCCCGTCATAGGAAGCAATTCTGTTACAACAAAAAAGATGTTTCCTATTACCCACGATGCCCTGAATCAACCACAATATTTTCCATAATAAAAAACCAAATACCCAAACCTTAAACCAAAAAAGCACAGACCTTGACATCAGGGGGGAGCTGCCCGGGCATCGGGTTCTCGTAATAAAACGACCCGCCACCGCTATTCTTGATCTCCCTCATATGAATCAAGTAATTATACCCATCATCAGGTAATCCCAAGTTCAATATCTCCCTCCTCACACTCTCCGGCCCGCCCTCGATCCCCCAATCCCATCATAACCCTCTTCAGATCCCTCTCCATCTTCATCAGCATCACCGAATCTCGAATCAAACTCATCAAACCCATCATGACTATTATAATTGTGATCGTTATTGAGATGATCGTGTGTTGATTCGTCGAGGCCGGGGAATGAAACCGGGTTGTTATCGACCCGGATGAAGACCAGGTCGTTTCCGGGTCCGGAGGCGTAACTGGGATCGGAGCTGTCGCGTGCTACGAGCTGGAACGTCGCCGATTTCTTCCTCTCGATGAATTTCTTCTTCACCATTGTGTGGAAGGTGAAATTCGACGGCGCATTTGGGGGATTTTGGGGATTTTAGGGTTAGGGTTTTGGAGTGGGATAGGATGAAGTTGATGAGGGTGGAGTTGTGGGCTTTGGGTTTGTTTGTTGTGGGCTTTTAGTGTGATTTAGGTTGGGTTGGATCGGATATTCTGAAGGACTTCATGAGTTTGTAAGATAAAGATTTTTTTTTTTGGAATCTTGTATACGAGGAAAGTTATTGGGTCGTTATTGTTGTAAGCATGACGAACTTTGGATATTGCTATGAATCTGTGATTAAATCATTGCATTGATCTGGATCGATCTTTACAGTTGATGTTTTTCATAATATTAATAGTATCATGTTGTGAATGTTCATAACCCTATTTGTTTAGTATTTGGGTAAAGATATGAGTCTGGTGCATACATGTGAGACAGTGGGGGTTTATCTTGGGCGTTGAATACTATCGTTGGGCTGTTTCCTCATCTTCTCAGTTCAAATGGTCATCGCATCACCGTTGAATTGGTGACCCATCGAGGAAAGTTCCTTGATAATGAGCTAAGGGATTTCATTGAAAATGTGCCGAAAACGTAGTTCTGCGTTGATTCAACTTCAGTCTTCTCTCAACGTTTGTCTGTGCAGTAAATTTATCAAGACTTCAGTCAAAGACTTCAATTATACAAGCCCGTTGCTAGTACATGCTAGATTTTGGCAAATAGGACTCGAGGAAGACGAACTAAAATCAGTAACACAAAGATGAACAAGGACCGAAAACCAAAACTGTATCTTTAATTGGCACACGAATAGTTAGCATATTCTAGCTTAGAGTGTTCCGAGGTCATACATCCATTTCAAAACATGATCAAAGACGCATTACTTGCACCCTTCATGCGCTCATACACCGACTCGTTCAATTACCATAAACCAGACTTTAACCATAAAACTTTCATACTGATCTTTAACAAATCGATGAAACGTAACGAACACATAAATTTCACATGCCTATATCTGACCTGATCTCCTCGAACCAAAACTGATATCATCAATGGTGACGACATATAAATGTGATGTAGGGGTCCAAACGTATAACATATAGTGCGCTGCAAGTGATCATCACCAAACCCCTTGGCCAAGAGTGTTTGGCATCTATGCTTCCTTTAACCATACGTATAATATTTTATCGCTCTTACTCCTAAGTTCTAGTAGTAGTATAAATAGATGTCACGCTTCGCCGTATTCTGACTCACACATAAGTCCTCACCAAATATGACACCTTCAATCTCTCCATACTTCCTGTTCCTGTTTCTGATACTGACTCTTATCCATATAGCCTACCCTACTGGTGATCCGAAATCAAATGTTATGAACTCGGGTCATGTACGTGAGTATAACAGCTCTTTGTATGTTAGTGGTCGTCGTGTGGGAGCTCGGGGAAAGAATAAGATGGGTGGTAGCGGCGGATGGAGTTACTCGTGGGGATGGGGTGGTGGCGGAGGTGGTGGTGGAGGAGGCGGCAAAAACGGAAGTGGATGGGGCTGGGGATGGGGAGGAGGAGGCGGCGGCGGAGGTAAAGGGTGGTGGAGATGGGGTTGTGATGGTGGACATCATAAGCACGGCAGCCACCTGCGACAAGACGGGAAGAGGGTTTCGGGACTACAGGATGAGTACAGGGTCGGAGAATATGCAAAGTGTGTGGTTAAAGGTAAGTGTCATGGCCTGAGGTTGGTTTGCCCGCTACATTGTGGCGGAGCGTGCGCCTACGATTGCAGGAATATGTGCAAGGCTCATTGCATCCGCTAGGCGAGGTGGCTTGTCCAATGTCGCTAGGCGTTGAACCAAGATACGCAGCCTGTCTTCCATGCTCCTTGGTAGAGACTAGATTCCCCCACTAATCTGACTAATTTCTATGTCCTTAGAACAAGTTGTTATCTGATCTCGATGTTTCTATATGTCACGTGGTCATATAATGTAATCAGAGATTTCATTTCTTATGTACCAAAGTCACGTCCATCAAACGCTTCTAAAGTTAGCAGGGTAAGCTACATACAGGAGACTGAAACCTAAATATATTCAGAGGAAAGTGCAGAAACTAAGCACCTCCTAATAACGTCCGAGCAGGTTCAAGAATTCAAGCATTCGAGTCTGTTTGCTCGGACCTTCCCGTTTGCATTGTCAAGATATCGCTTAACCTGAGCTTGATTCATATCGAATATGAACGAAATAGCTTGGATCTGGAACATACACAAGACGTTTTACATAAGCACATGGTGAGTTTAGGTAAATCCCAAGCAGGATAACAATCCGTCTGGAACACGGATCTTCGAGTAATCATTTAAACATAAGAAACCTCGTGAAAAGCATACCTCGATCAAGCAATTCGGCTGAAGTCTGTGGCTCTGACCCAGATACACCTCATTGCCATTAACTGACACCGGAAACTTTCCCAGATTTTTCAGATGAAATGATCCGTCTCTTTCCATCCTTATTATTGCCTATGGTGTAGCATAGGACAATAGATATCAACCTTCATTACTCAATAAACAAGAACAGTTTCTCAAAGCAAGATCAATTTGGCATTCAGTTACCCTCCAAAACGATTAATCAGCCAAATAACCATATCGCGTTGGTTAGCTAGGTGACCGCATCTATAAGGTGTTGGAAAACATAAAGGAAACATGATCAGAAGTTTGGAATTTAAGGTTAAGATCATGAGGCTCACCTGTTGCCGTGAAATTTTTTTAGCAGGACCTTCTCTGCCGAAATCAATGTCAACAAAGACTTCATTCGCCGCTCTCCCCAGTAAAACCTGAGTTGATGAAATCAAAGAACAAACACATTTTCAAGTGGGAGTTTAAGAACATAGAACAGATCATTCAACAAGGAGCATTAGCTTTCTAAGTATTGAGTATCAAGCACAACCCCCTAAAGTAGATGTTGCTTGATCCCTTCATACTTCATAGAGACGAGCATTGCTTTAATGTAAGTCGACCAATCAAGATATCAATACCTCAGGTTTCTTAATATAATGCTTCGAATTACGGCCATACAGAACTGCAAAAGCTCCATGAGAAGCTATGGCTCTTTGCATATAGGAATGGGCTGCCTGCTCCAGCCTTACAATGGCTCTCTTTGCTTCCTCGTTCTGGTATTTTGCAACTGCATATATATATATAAACCAACATGAAGAGCCCGACCGCTTATAAAATGGTTGATTTCACGTTTATAGTTAAATTGACAGGCATTGTATGCACACTATCGACCAGAAAGGCGACCAACAAGTGTAAGACAATTAAAGTAATCCAACAAAAGTAGAATAACAGTTGAGCCAAACACAAAAAGCAAATTAAGGACACTAAAACTATATGTAAGGTCACCTCTGCGATGGGAGTAAGAATCGTGAACATCTGGACACAAATCCAGCTCAAGAACCTGCCAGCAAAGGCAAGGATGTTACACAAAGCAGTGACGGAGAAGAGAAGGTAAAGACGTGAGATAACCAGAACCGAGAATCGCTACCATTAATTCAACGTCAGAAAAACGAGGTATATCATCATCACTCTCACAGAACTCCTCCTCAGAACCCAACAATAAAGGATCCTCTGGTTGACCAAGGAACACGGCATCCGTGGATACGGCATTTTTATGCAGCTTATGATCCCTAACAGGAGATGGAACATCTGCTTTCCGATCAGCAGGATGGCTACCTTTACGCAAAACAGAATCTGATATCTGGGTTGGCTTGTCTTCCGGCTTACTCACAGCTTGTCCTGCCAGCAAATTTTAGAAGCGTCCTTTTTTAGAGAAACTAGGCCTCCCTTGGTTGCCTTGGGATGCTTGGAAGTGGGTGCTCTTCTAGGTATCTAATGTTTGGCACCATGATCAGTCCCAGGACTGTTAAGCAAGGGCATGGCAATGGATGAAATAGGATAGCGGAATTCATTAAAGCCACTTTTCTGGGCCGTTGGCTGCTGTAGTTTAGCAGAAAAATCAACCTCATCGTCATCATCAGATGGAATTTCCAGAAACTCAGTGCTCAAAGCGCAAAAGATCACACCATTACGCCTCTCCAAATACTGAGGGTCTGAAGCGTGTGCTGTTGATCGCTTCTTCTCTGAAGTGGCTTGTAAACATGCAATACCCATGCGATCATTCAAGTCGTTATCCAGGTTTCCAGCACAAGAACCAACGGGAATATCTACATGTAAATCAGGACCTACCGATGCTCTTGCATCAGCAACATCGGGGAGTTGAGAATTTAGGTTACCATCCACATTAGCATCGTCAGGAGAATTCAGTAGAAGGGAACCTAGACCTGATATGTCCACATTGTCGATTGCATCCTTTCCATCATCCCATGCGAAAAGCATATCTTCCACCCCAGCAAGATCCAGAAGGGCATTCAAAAAATCAGCGGCAAAATCAGTTCTCATTCTGCCATATCCTTCATGAGGATTGAAAGCAACCCCTTCTATGGGACCAAAATCCCTTGAGAACTCTTGCATAGTCATGGACTCAATAGTTCTCCAATCAGAAGCTAAAGCCAGAGGGGATGAACATTGAAGAAAGGCATAAGAACCTTAGCAATCAGCACCAGCGGAGCTATTGAAGTAAACTCCATTTTGCTCGAATCCTTGGCTGATGTTATTAGAGATATCAGGATTTTAAATTGCTTCTGAATCATGTGCTAATAGTTCTTTCGATGACTCCATGTGCCCAACTCGTGCACAATTTTCATTAAAGGTTGAACGATCTCCAAGATCTTGAGGAGTTTGTCCCAGTCTACAGCTTTCATCCATCAAAATACCACGCACTTTGTTTTGTGACCTCTGGTAAGATTATCTGAAGTTCGATGGACTCCACAGGGAGGACACAGCTCCTCCACACCTTTGGGAAAGACATCATGCAAAGTATCGGAATAAGTGTTTTCAAATCCACAGGCCTTAAATTCTTTTTTAGAAATATAGCTACGGTTCACGTTACTATCACCTGGTGGTAGAATAAAATCGACGGCACCTGGATCAAGGGGTTCATTCCAGATTCTTTTCCTCTTGGCATAGTAACATGCTCTAACACTTTCAAACTTTCTTTTTTCATTCCCGCATCTCATCTCTTTCGCATTGCTAACACTGAGTGACTTCAGTGGACCATTATGCTCACATTCTAGCATTTGTGCCGCAGCATCTGCAGAAATAACCGGGTGATAGAGGAGAGAGTGCCACCGTTGTCGCAATTCCTCAATAGAATATCTTCAAGAAAAGTGAACTGCGCCTTTAGCAAGGGATTCCAAGGAAGCACCTGCCTTCAAAACAGGAAAGGGGCACAATGGTCACTGGACAATGTATGATATAGCTCACGAATAATGAACTTATAAACCCACAAAATGGAAAAAACAATTGTAAGTTAAAGAACAAAATCATAAGCTAAGCTTTATGACAAAATCATCTCTGTCACCATTACTCTTCTAGCTAGAAATTAGGCACCAAAATTGAGACTGGCATCGGGTGAACAAATAGTCTATCCTCTTACATTTGCGAGGACGAGTTTGACCTATGAATCACACATTCCTCTTAAGAATGACTTTGTCACAGCCTCATAGGCTCACTTCTCTACGAAAGCCTTCCGTCTGTTTATGAGACAGGGCCATGTATATCCTCCTCTCAAAAGTCATGCTTTAAACGGGAGTCTCTGGCACAACTAAGGAGAGTTTAGGAGTATGAAATTACACATGCTGCAAGTAAGAACCCAACATAATTTTGTTCAGCAACCAAGTGCCAAATAAATTCCACGGCAAATGCGGAAGATAGGATCGAACTTATGACCTCAATATATGATATCTTGTCGAGAAATCAATTTTATCAAGAGTTTCAACTCATAATAGATGATCCACCAATGTATATCTAACAAAGGTAAATCGAGCAATCACTAATCTGATACCATCACCATTCACCATTGCTAAATACCTTAAAGAAAGCAATAAACCCTGAACTTTAAACCCTAAACCTTAAACCCAAAAGCCGTAAACCCACTTGCCCCGATTTTCGGCATTCATTCTCCCGCTCGATCAACAAAACCGTATCGAAGACAACGATAAATCATCGATTTAGCAAGTTCGATAGTATTTCAGTGAACGATACCTCGACGGCGTTTTTTAGGACGAGGTCTCCCGCCAGCGTCCACAGTGTTGTCACAGCAGCCATGGCTCCCATCTTCTTCTTGTTGTTCAATTTCGCCGGAGTTTGGATCTCCGGCTTCTCCACGGCGGTGCAATTCCGTCAACGGCGACGGGTTCCGGCAAGTTCAAGCAGTAGTGGTGCAATCATGGTGATGAGAAGGGAGACAAATCTCCTCTTTTTTCAAAAAATAATGTTTTTCTTAAAAAATAATAATCTATTAATATTTTTTTTGGATTGTATCATTTAAATTATAATATTTATTTATTAATTAATTTTTTATGTAAAAATATCCGATCATTTTTATTTTATATCGCATCAATTCATGTATCATTATTTTTCTTTTTCTTTTTTTCTTACTTTTTTATCTCACAAAATTATCATTTTTTTATTAATTCAATATACACATAAATTATTATCACATATTAAATTATTATAATTTAAATGACATAGAAAAAGAAAATAATTGGTGTGATGAGAATTTGGTGTGGCTTAGAATGTTATATGTCAAGTTACGTATAAAATATTGAGGAGAATATGGGAGTACTCACATTGATCCGTGAAAAAAAGGTTGGTGAATATGTCACATGTGACATACAAAATTATGTGGGGTAAATATCAACATATTTTGAGTTGATGGATTATTTGATTTTTTATTTTTTTTTTTAAATCGTAAAAATAATCTTCAATTTTAAAATCTTTTCGCACCAAACTTCAGAAAAAAAAAGTACAATATAATTATGAATAATTCATAACAAATCAGTTTAGGGATATTTGATTAAGTTTCAAATCGATCAAAATTAATTTTGAGTATTTTCTATGATGAGTGGAGAATGTTTGACACATTTTATAATTATAACTTTAAACAAATTTTTTTTTTAAATTATAACTTATTTGAAATTGTTTATTTTTTTCCTCAACCAAAAGTCAAAACTGTCTCCACCAAATTGATGTGTTCCTTGAGAAGTTTCAAATGATGTAGAAAGTCCTGAGTACGATGCTGATTTTATTGATGTGATACAAGATGTACAACAAGGTTACTATAACAGCATCATGATCAAATGATCCATCATTATATAGGATTTAAGTTGCCATTATTTCTCTAATTTACATATTTGTTGTGCATCTTGTATCATAGATGAGCGCGCTGGTCTCATATGTCTCAGGTTGAATTAACCGGTGGTTGGCAGACTGTTATTCTGATAGGCAACAACATTGGCAGTCGACAATGCTGTATCATTGCCCACGGTCGCTGGTAGAAGCAATGTATTCGCCTTGAGAAGAGTGAGCACGGATAGCACGAGTGTGACTAGGAACGACATCAATGACAGGATCAGGACCATGGCGTCTGCTACGCCACCCTTCACCTCCTGTGCATATTCCGTCGAAGCTATGGCCAGGACTGTCACCGGGAAGGAGTACGACCACCAGAACACACTAAAGTTCCCCATCGCTTTCTTGAACAATGCCGGCCTGCACACCTGCAATTTAAGACATAGTGTATTTATATTGATTATATGATTTAAACTCGTGATACTTGATCAAACATATGCGTGAAAATATCAATAATATTAGTCAACGGGGTCTAGAAAAATCTATTTGATCAAATCATCAGTTACTTTCCCTGCTGAATTCATCATTGTTTAGTTTAGTAAACAAATTATACAAAGTCAACCATTTTTTGGTTGCTAAGACATTTCAAAGGCAGGCTTCTCCGATTAAGCCTAGCTTTTGGGGCGTACGATGCCTACACCTAATAAATTTGTTCTGTCTTCTAATCATATGATGTTGACAATGTTTACACATCGTAATGATAATGTCACAATTACATTAGATATGGATCGCTAATGTTGAGTGCGGACGTAGGTACCTTATGTTACTGAGAACAACGATGAGATGTTAGAAACTCTCTTAATTAGGATCATTGGCGCTACAAAAAACCTGTTGAGCCTTACCAGAGATGCAAAGAGGAAGAGCGAAAGAAAAAAGAGCATCTTCGATGCAATATCGAAGTTTCCAACAATGGAATCCCAAGCAAACTGGCCACATTAGGTGCGGCGAAGAACAAGAAAAACACCGGTGTCAAAAGTGAAGGTAGCACGTCGCTTCCAGAGAGACGCTGGTAAAGCGTCACAAATAACACCAAGTAATGCACCATGCCTAACGAGAACAGGCAAACCGCGCTCTCCTTCCATCCTGTCTGTATCGCGACCTGTGCACTCACCAGATTCCCTATCACTGACAACTGACTCGTTGGATTCGCGACTGCTGGAACCTTTTTCCCTGATCGAGTGAACCACTGTCCATATATTTTTATATCAAGAACCACCGCAGGCACCGCAAATACCCACCAAAGGATCAAGTATGGCGTTGTCCTCGGAGGGACGAAGGGTGTGGATTGGAGCAAGAGGAGCCACGAGATCCATGGCGCGAAGAGGTAGTTTACACCGATGTGGTGAAAGAACTCGGCCTTGACCTTGTCGAAGTAGAACAAGCACTTGAGCATATAGAGAAGCGAGAATATGATCAATATGAAGAGCGAAAAGGACCATAACACCATCAAGAAGATAGGATGATGGAGCTTGTCTAAGACATGAGATAGGAAGGGATTCGACGATGTTCTTGTGGGTTCGGGCAGCGACTTCCGATCCATATCAATGTTCGGCCGCCTAGGGCCAAGCTTATACGAAAATAACCAGTATGGAATCGCTCTAAGAACGAAGATATAGATTGATTTAGGATCGCGAGGAACAAGTGATGGTTGATTGTGCTACATGGATTTGTGCTTGTAAGGTTGATCTCTTGAGATTGAGGTACAATGGCAGCCATTTTGGTTGAAATTATAGCTAGGAAAGTTGAATGTTTGAGTTGTATTATAGTGCACGTTTTGAGTATGGCAAGGTTTAGAGGTCAATACAAGTTATATATAGAAAATAAGTGGGGATGAAGACAAAACATTGCATCCTTCCATTTCTTTTCTTCAACAAAGTAATCAATGTTGACAACATTATGATATTAATGATATTAATAATATTAATTATAAATATCAAATAAAAAAAATATAAATATCAAAATCAATAGTCTAATTTTATACTCCCTCCGTCCCATGAAAAATATAACACTGCGTAATAATTATATTATTCATTAGGTATTTTGATACGTTATTTACTATACTAAAAAATATGATACAAATTTTATTTTGATCCAAGGTTATAGTTTATAAGTAAAACTATCTTTGATATCTCAGGATAATTTTATTAAAAAAATATTTTTTGTTTATCTTATAAATCATTCGTAACGTTCGTTTATATATACAAATATTCGTAACGTCCCATGAATTGAATTTAAACATGATATCATAATACTACGTGTGGAATAAATAATGAGTATGTAGCTTGTAACTTTTTTTTCTTTTTCTTTTTTATATAGTGACCCTTGATGGTGATGAACCGATGCGTTAAAAATACCCGAGTACATATTGTAGACTGTGATAAAATATTATAATTACAAGTCAAAGATTTGAAAGATACATGCAGAATGTTCTGTATATGATTTTGAGACAGCGAACGCACGGGGTGTGCTAGCTATAGACGATATATCACATTTGATGAATGGAACAAATGGTACTGTACTTTGCCTCGGGTGATAGTTCAAGAATATGAAATGATTAAGAATGATAAGTAGTTGTGACCAAATATGCAAGGTTGATGGTACGTACCATGACCTTTTTTTTTTTCTTTTTTTTTTCTGGTCCTTTTGATATATGTTAGGTATATATTCTTAGACATACTATCATCCATTTGTATTTTTTGTTAAACCGATTCCTCGACATCGTCCTTGTTTACATAAAAAAATACTCCATCCATTTTATAATATAAACAACGATTTGATCCGATATACGAATTTATGTGTGTTGAAATTGTGTGAATTTTGATGAAGGATTATAATACTTTTTTGATAATGGTGGGATTTATTAAATTAGTTGTGAGAGAAGATGGTGGGTGTACTATAACAGATATTCGAGATTTCAAACAGGTTTCTGTACGATGAAAGATTATAATTTATTCAATTTCAATTTCAGTAAAATTACGAGATTTCAATATTGTTATTATATAATTGATCTCATTTATTTTATTTAATAAAGATTATTAAATATGTATTTTTTTCAAAAATATATTTTTTTCTATTCAATATTAGACTTTTTTTTGTAGTTTTTATTGTCTAGATCATGAATATATATTTATTTTTTATAATTTATTTATATAATTAAAGTCATTTAAGTATATAGATTATAAGTAAAGAAAGAAAATTTAAAGAAAGAATGGATATATTGGAGAAATGATTATAACATCCCGGGGGATCTCTAAATATTTGTCAAAAATAAAAATGTTGTAAGATTTTTAAAACATTTCAAAATAATAGGTGTTATAAAAATTATGAAACGAAAAAAATAACATTTATCTAATTTAAATATCTTATAAAAATTATTATAATTATTTTATTTTAATTTTTTTAATAAAACTATTTAATTATTTATTTATATTTATAATTATTTTTTTATAAATATTATTTTAAAAATTTATTTTTAGGAAGATATCATCTGTTCAATTCTATGGGTACCACCCATCCCAATCCAGCCCTCAAGCCCTCCCCATCCCATGTTCTCCTTTTCCCCACCTCCTGCACACCACCGAACACATTCACTCCGTAAAAAAACCCAATAACAAAAAAATCTTGAGCCGCCGCCGCCTCATACCAATCGTCTCCGGCGGAACCCTAATCCGCCTCTTCCACCGTCAACCTTTCCACACTACCCGCTCCATTCACTCCGCTGTTGTCGCAATCACCTCCGTCCACCCCCAATTCGACCACGACATACACTTCTCCAACATCTACGACGACGAGAGGGCCGTGAATCGAGTTGCTGTTCCGGTGACGGAGAGGGAGAAGTCGAGGTGGAGGCGAGGAGTGCAGCGGTTGTTCAAGGTTATTGGAGTGCCGCATATCTCGATCGGGAGTCTCGTGAGGCAGGAGCTCAGTCCTCCGCCACTATCACTTCCATTCCTCCCGAATCGATCCTTGTTGATGTTGATGTTCAGTCCTCCGCCTCATTCCTCTCGTAAGGCAGATGCTCAGTCTCGTGAACGCGATTGCATTCGTTGGCGATGTTGATGCTCGGAATTGGATTCTGTCTTTTCTCATTTTGCTTTGTTGATGAGTAACTGTCGATTGTACCGAAAAATCTACTTCTTCTCTCAATTTTTTTTCATGATTTTGATTTTGTGGCGTCGTTTGTATGTGTGTATCTAGAGGTTGTTGTTGTTCTGGTGATGAAATCGTTGTTCCGCGGCGATTCGGTGATGATTCTATTAGTGATGGACTCGTCTTTTTTTTTTTTTTTCGATGATTTCGAATTTTGTTGTATGAGGTTCAGATAATGTGATGATGTTTATGGTTGCTCCGACCGGATTTTGAAGGGCTTATTAGTTGCTCTTATCGGATTCCAGTCAGACATGTTAGTTCCGATCGGATTATTTGTTCCGATTGAATTCCGACGAATATATTAGTTGTTCCGATGGGATGTACTGATTGTTCTGGTCGGATTTCGACGAGCGTATTAATTGTTCCGATCAGTATTAATTTTTTTTAGAGACGTTCTATTTTTTATCAACGTATTATTTTGTTTTATAGACGTATTATTTGAGATGGAAGGATGGGGTGAAGGTGGGTAGTATCCTGTGAGAATTTATAAGAATTAATGATATATTTTTAGAATAAAAATTTTTAAGTGATATTTTTGAATATTTAATTTTTTATTTTATATCATATTAATTCATCTAAAAAAATTTCATTTGTTTTTTTTCATTGCTCTTTTTCTCATATAATTCGAAAGATCAATAATTTTTTATTTAAAATTTTAATATATATATATATATATATATTTAATTTAAATTAAATTATTATATTTTTTTGTGTGAGGAGGAAAATAACTTACGGTAAAGAGGCAACAACAATTGTTGTGTCTTAAGTCACCATCATGCAATTGTACTAGTATCTCAAAGTGGCACAGAGAATGAACCAACGTGCATTGCTCCATATGGCTGAGCTAATTAATGTGTTATAGTCCTATAATGTCCAAATTTTTAATAATATAATAATATAAATGATGTTATTATCGTTGTGTTTTAATATGTCAGTTGGATAAAATTTACTTAATCGATTTAGATAAAGAAATAAATAAAATCTACTTAATTCATAAATCATAATACAATAAATACACATTACCATCATAACCTATATCACATCTGTCCATCGACTCTAAGTCCTGAAAACACAGAAAAGAAAAAAAACACATAAAAATAATAACTGTGAACTATACGAGCTCAATAATGTGTCGATTTCTTTATCAGGAGTTACACGAAATAGAAAGATAAGAAAAAAAAAAAGCGAAATGAACAATTAGATCCTTTGTTTCAATACTATGAAACTTATCATATCAATTCGACATTTACAATTATCATCTTAAAAACACAATAAAGACAGACAATAAATACCCTCAATGTTATAATTGTGTCCTTGACGAGATTTATTCAATTTCAACTTATCAAGCTTTAATCAGTTTTAGTAAAAGAGACATCCGCGAAAAGGGATCAGTCAAATCGGAGCTCAGGGTCTCATGCAGTAAGTTTTTCTCATATTAAAACGAACTCACAAGGTCCATGAAAGAATATCAACATCAAGTCACTATATAACACATACGACACACACAACACTCTTTGTGTTTTATACCACGGAGTTATCTCACCAATTATGGATTTACACTCCTTTCACTCACTCATTCTCTTTTTACCAACAATCAAGACACAACACATACACGCACATCATCTCATCACGACACACAACAGTTACAGTCAGTATTTTACGTCAGTCACATTTAGTGATTACGTCCATAGATTCCAATGCATATTATTCTACTCACGGTATGACAATACGTATCGCTATACACAATAAATCTAAACGTTATCTTCTTATTGCGACTTCCTCACATCCACGCTCATCTTGTCATTAATGTCTCAACGAGCGGCATCTTCAGATCCTATAACATGATAAGATTCATATATTAATATATTTGCTTATGAATGTTTGTTCGTACTTCATAAAAACCATCATATTAATATTATAAGGTGATGCAGAGCTTTTTAAAAACCTTTGATACTTATTTTGATTGTTCATAATGATGATTTTATATATTGAATATCATTAGAGGTATTTATGAATATTTGGAGTTGTTTCGGGGTCAAAACGATTCATTTTTAGATTTTGTCCAACATAACCCTTCGACGTATTTAAATCTATAACTTCATGTATACAACTTCAAAAATTATTTCGTAAAATTCTACATAAAATAGACTTCATTATATTTCCATTGAATTAAAGTTTCCATCATAAAACCTAACCAATAATAGCAGTTAATTAGTTCAAGTTTATATTTTGTGATAGTTCAAGTAGTTTGACCTTACTTCACAAATTTGCTCATAACTCTCTATATATAACTTCAAATAATTATTTGTAAATTGTTCTAAAAATTACACTTTCATATCTTTTCAATGATATAAGGCTTGTCTCATAACTCTTACTATATAATTTCATATCAAATCATAAATTCATCTCTATAATAAGTTTTTTACAGATTGATATATCCGTACGGTTTGATTTATAACTTAAGATTCTCAACTCCGAATTATGATTTATTAATTTTGTTAAAAATTAAACATGTGAGGATTCAACATATATTAATATCAAGATTTATCAAAGAATGTATAATATTCTATAAAATTTTTAATCAAGATGATTATCTTACGGTGAAGGTTCTACATCTTACTCGTCTTATCACCTATCTTCTCCTCTTCTCCTTAAACTTTCCATTCTTCTTTTCTATTGCTTAACTCTAATGTAAGAAGTGTTTTGTTTTGTATTTGTAAGGAATTTTCAAGAAGAAGAGAGCTTGTATTTATAGAAAACTAAATCAATTAAAATAGTTTAAATAGAATATTGGTGGATATTTAGTGGGTATTTAGTGAATAATTAATGATATTTAATGGAAAATTAATTTAATTTAGGTGGAGTAGAAATTGACATAAAGAAAAATGAGTTTCAAAATTAGGCTTTCATCCTTTTCGTGTAAATACGATATTTTCGTATTAATATCGTATTTTCTCGTATTTGAGTATTAAGGTTATATTTCGTCCATATTTTATATTCTTTCCTTATTACATAATCAAACAAACCTTTTAACCCCGTAAAATAAATTATAACGTACGATAATTTATTATTAACGTCAATTATCGTAAAATTAAATTTTACGGGATTTTTCGGGTTCTTACCAGTTCAATACTTGCATCTTTTGAATTTTTAACGAAACATACGCTTTACACATTATATATCGTTTTTACGAGCTTTTAATTCCCTTTTGTCTATGGAGAACACCTCCACGATGAAGGTGTTTAACATATATCTTGTGCAATTATCTTGTGCGTTGCATTGTCTGATTTTTCGGCGACAGTTGAGGCATATAATTAAAAAGAGGAGTGTTCAATCTGTACACTTGGTACAACAACTTCAATTCATATATGATTAGAATAGTCCCATGGCCAATGTACACTTAGTCCAAGTCCAATCTTGCTTATTTCATTTATGTAACTAGAAAAAGGCTTCTATGAATCATATATAGAACTATAGAAGTCAAAAGAGTGACGTGTGATATACATTTGAGGCCCGGCTGTCAAACGGTTAATATAAACTTACTATATACTAGAAATATTCCTTTTAATCTTCGTGTGATGGGATCATAACCCGAATCGATCCAAATCGATGGAACATATCTCATCCTCTTTTTATTAATTTTTTTATTTTTATAGAGGGGTGAGATGAGGTGATTAACAATTACCGTGTATATATATATATATTATATTTTAATAAAAAAATTTAATACCTGCTTATACAACTTGCAAGTACTTTATCATTTTTATGACGTACTAACTTTTCTGGGTGAAGACGCACGCAATTTGCATTTGTAGGTCAAAATGAGAGGATTGGAATTTCGAATGCTCTGACGTCAAACTATGGAAGTACTATAGGGGGTCACCCCACCCCATATAATAAATCGCTTTAAAATGAAAAAAAAATCAAAGAATCAAAATTCGTTAAATGTGAAGCTGTTTGTAACGATGAGTTGATTGATAATATCGATTTAAAAGGTCTATTAAATTTACGAATTATTTAACAAATAAAAACAAATACTTCAGGATTTTCTTCTAAAATCTATAGAAGTACTATACAGGGGTAGTTTTCTTTTTCTTTCTTTATTCAGGAGAAATTTCATCGTTGTGTTGATTAGAAAAGAAGATTTTGATTTAGATCACACCAAACCTATCATCTTCATTTCAATATATGGCTGGGAAACTAAGAGTCCAAGTCGTGATGTCGCCTTCACTAGTTATCAATATAGTACTACTGGACGAAAAATATTATACTACGGTTTGATGCCCTCGAAACATTCATATACAAGTGTCACAATCTTATTCAAAAGCATTTCATCTGCGGATTAGAACTTTATTTTATCCAAATCAAATGCCTTGAGCATTCACAATGGTATGCTTTCTCATTCTCCATAAAAATATGATTGGAGGATAAATTTGGAGACTCAAGGTATAGAAATATTTTATATTATTAAAAGTTATGTAATCGGTGTCAAATCCGTTGTAGTCTAGTTGGTTAGGATATTCGGCTCTCACCCGAAGGACCCGGGTTCAAGTCCCGGCAACGGAAATTTCTAAAAATTTTTGCTTTCAGAATGATGACCGCTATTTGGGCTGGGCCTTCAGCTTCACTCGAGCACGAACAATCGGGTTACTCTTTGGGCTTGGCGGAGCTCATATGTGATGTGATGGTTTTCTTCCTTGTTGCGTTTGATTGATCCTTTCTGCCCAAGAACACTTATGTATTGTTGTTCAATTTGTTTTAATTTTTTTTTTAAAAAAAGCAGGTTTGGTTATTTTAATAGACTTAACGACACATGATACATAATCCGTTCTTGTGTTGATTAATAATTTTAATGGGTATAGTATTTTCTTTTTTACGCGAGCACTCGTGTCAATAAGATTGTCAAGAGGAATATTTAGATGTAACTTGTAAGCTTTTGTTGAGAGACCATGGTGCCTTGATAGGAAAACGGCCAACAAAACAAATAATTTGTCATAATAGTAGTAGTAATACTATCACTATGAAACTTAGGGCCAATAATTACCTCTATTATTTTAGACCTTATGGTTATTTGCTAGTCCAACTAACTAGCATATATAGCTAGCTTTAGATCTGGCCACGCCATGCTGTTGATTATGAGGCCCTTTCAATTAGTTATCATGCATAGTTGGTTTGATTGAACTAAATGTTGCCCGATAATTTATTGATATCAATAGATCATAGTAAGAAATTCTGGAAGACAGGCTTACAAGAATGGTTCTGACAAAATTGAAACCTTCCGCGGCTTATGTTTAATACTTGTACCGGTCATCCAAGTGTGGAAGAAGTACAAAATCTTACTTAAGATTTTATGATCCGGGAAATAGCTCTACTTTCTAAATGTATGTGATATAAATGTATCAGTTTAAATGTGTCTATTCTTTCTTAAAAAAATGTCGGGGCTGTACTCGCAAAATTAATTTGCAACTATCAAATTTTTTAAATTCAAAATTTAAAAATTGAATTAAAAAAAAAAAAGATATGAGAGAAACTTCTTTTCTCCCTTTAAAATTTAAGATTTAAAACGTGCTGAAAAGATAAATATGAGATGAAAACTTATGATAAGAATAATCAGTAGGCACACTACTGCTAGGTTCTCCCAGCTCATAAAGAACAACCATAGTTATGATTCAATCTCAACATCGAACATTTCTAAATTTATATATGTAAAACGATCTGAATCAAATACTCCTAACGCTTAAAAAAATGTTGAAAATTCTGGGAGAACCAAGCTGGCGGAAAAACAGGAAAAAGTACTGTATTTGGGTTCACGAATCACGAATCCCCCTGGACTGACTCTGCTGTACAGATAGATGAGAGGACGTGTGGCATGCAGCTCGACTTACACAATTAGGACGACTCGAGTCGACGACCACTGTTTACCTTTTGAATCTGTCTCTGCTGGTTGGGCTCTGCGATCTGCCTCTGGGTTCGGTGCACTTCGATCTCTAGACGAGAGTCCGATTCTAAAAGATTGGTCTGATAAATAAAGTGAATCTTTTGACTTATAAGTTTGTGTAACAGATTTCGTGATTTTTATGTAGACGATGTAGATATATCATGATTGTTTTATCATTGTCCAGGGCTCGGTTCAAATTTTTTCTCAACTGATTCGGACGTCATAAGTTAGAACTATCACATTGTGTGTCGAATAAATTGTTAGGTTGCGTTACATGACATGACTACAATGTTTCATCCATCAATTTTAAGTCGCTCATGTTCAGGATTAAAGCTCGTGATCTCCGTATTATAACCCTAAGCATACAAACGATACGAACGACAGGCGACTCTATAGTTAAAATGAAAGAAATGGAATTTTGGGTTAAAATTAAGAACCCATATGCGAGTGTCTTCTTACACTATAGTTAGACAGGCTTTAACAAAACTTTAGTCAAATCCTTGTACTTCTGTCTAGTGTGACAACATCTAATATTGGCTTTAATTGGTTAGTTTACAAATCACGAAACAGAGCCCCAAAAAAGGAGGGAAAAAAGGGGAGGATTTGAGCATCATATGATTTGAAGGTTTCACGTGATGTTTGCTAAAGTGTTCTCTCTCTTTGCTTTTAGTATCCCAAGTCAATCTGCAGTAAACTTATGCGTTTTGTGATTTTGATCCCCAGATTAATTTGTTCAACTCATTTCATTAAAAAAAAATTTGCTCCACTTTTCTCAAAAAAATAACATAAAAAAAATTTGCTCAACTCATTGATGTAGGATGAAGGCTAAAAGAAGAGCTCAATACGAAAGATTAGTCTGATAGGAAGAAAAGCCATTAATCATCTCATTGTTTTCACGTGATCGACGTGAATAATTGCAACAGTATCAGAATTTCGTCGCTATGAGAAGATTGGTCACAAATGAGTCAACCGCAGTTGACTAGATTAATTATGCAGGGTAACATTGTGTGATGACTAAGATCAAACAAGCAACGTGCATAACACTTCAAACATCCTCCTCACTAGTATAACCAAAACTCTACCTGCTAGGGTGTAACTGATATGCTATATTATACTGTGCTCAAGTGTGAAATTGCGCTCCTAAAAGCATGTCCAATGACAATGGTTAGATTTAACAAAGATAACTTATATTTTAACAATGAACAGTTAAATTTATTATACTTTGACTATACTTCTCCAACCATATAATGTTATTTTTTGACAATTTCATTTGATCAATGGCTAAAATTGTGCCACATACTTATATACATTTCGTTCTTTTTTAATGTTTGATTTTTTTCTCTAATAATATGGATAGTTAAACAATGGTATTGTTATTTTGATTGTCAAACATGACACACAAAATAACAAATGTCAAAATTTGGGTAGAATATTTTGATGCATTGAAGTGATATATTTTGAGTCATTTGTTATATTTTAAATATGGGATAGGATTTAGTATATCCATTGGACATACTCTAAATTTACTAGTTAGATCTAGCATCATAAAAAATTAGGCGTAGGTAATTTAACAAAAAGTGGCATTGTAATCCATAAATTTTTTTAATGTAACCACTTTTTTGGATGAAATGGTAAGCACATTTTTTAAAAAGTAAACTTCAGATTATTTCAATGGAACAAAAAAAGAAAGAAAAAGAAAACTGAAGCAGGAGGCCCCCATTTGGACGACAGGGAACAGCGAGAAATACCCGGGCGAGTTTCTCGGCCCAAAAAGGACGACGAATCACTGCAAAGCCTGATGATCTGCCACGTGGAACTCTCACGTCCGTAGGATCATCACAATCCAACGGCCAACATCGTCACCATCGAAGTGAAGGGCAGTTTCGTATTCTACTCACAAGACTTTCTAAAAAACAGCAACAAGACCTATCCAGGAGTGCAAAGTCCTTTCTACCCACGATAGTCACCATAATCACAACATAGTTACGAGTTTTTCTTGAGATACATTTTATTTTCTTCGTTTTATAATTTTTATTTTTTTAATTTAAAAAAAGTTATAACGTAAATATCTTAAAATTTTTTCATTAGACGAGTAAACATCAAATTTTATAAAATTATTTGAAAATAATAATGATAAATTAATTATAAACTCGGATCATGGACGAAAAAAATAATTTTTTAATATCATTAAAAGACGAAATGATTTTTTACAACATTTATGTATTATTCACTGTTAAGTACCTATGAATAAAGAGTCGATTCCATATCAAATACTAACATCCATATAATTAAACTATGTAATTTAAACAATTATTAATATTTTTTGAAAATTTTATAAAAGCTTATATCTGATTGCTTTGTGTCGCAAGAATTCCTTAGCAATGATGAAAATCAAAACACTGAAATAATAATAGGAGTGGAGGGAATTTACTACTAATATATCAAGAGAAAAGAATTAGATGGCAACTGTGCACAAGCCCATCCTAGAATTAGAAGGCAACTGTAGCAGCACAAGTACCAGAAAAAACTCCCACAACTCTAAACTCTCCTATGCTGCAACTTCTGCAACACAAACAGATCCTACCATCACAAACCCAAAAACAAAACCCACAGAGGAAAAAAAAAACCATAGAGAAATAAAGAGAAGAGTGAGTTTGTTTACACAGCTGCTGCTGCTGTAATTGTTTGTTGTCCTCTTCAATCATTAATTAATTTTGCAGTGAGTGAAAAAAGAAACTCAGAGTTAGCCATGGCGGCGTTGCAGTGCTTCCCTTTAATGCTCCCTCATCATAGCAGCCCCACCCCAAATCGTCAACAAGCCACCATATCACCAAACCCAAAACCAAACTGATCAAAACAACAATGGCTGGCCTCTTCTCGCTCGGCGGCGGCGGCGGAGGAAGCGGTGGCAGTAGAGAAGCTACAACTAGTAGTCAGAATCAGAACCAGAGCCAGAACCCGGCGGGACCCAGCGAGATGATAAACCCGTGGGGGAGCCCGCCGGGGGTCGTGTTGTACAGGAACGAGGAGGTGTATCAGAAGGGTTTCGAGATATGGCAGCAGTACGTCCAGGTCCACCACCACCATCACCCTGCTGGGGCGGCCATCCCTGTGGCAGGAGGGCCGCCCCCGAACCTCAACCACCCGCATTTCCAACCCCACCATCCGGACCCCACATTGTATCAGCTGGGGGACTCGCTGGGGTCCGGACCTGGTGGGGTTGGACCCTCGACAAGGTCGCTGTCCTACGCAGCGACCTCGTCGAAGGGGATGAGGTCAGGATCGGTGGGTGGGATCGGTGGTGGGATTAATTGTCAGGATTGTGGCAACCAGGCGAAGAAGGACTGCGCCCACATGAGGTGTAGGACTTGTTGTAAGAGCCGAGGGTTCGACTGTCCGACCCACGTGAAGAGCACGTGGGTCCCTGCTGCAAAGCGGCGAGAGAGGCAACAGCAGCTCGCCGCTATGCAGCAACAGAATCCGGATCAACAACAGCAGAGTCAGCACCAACAGCAGCAGCAAATCGATGTGATGAGAGGTGGCGAGAAAAGGATCAGACATAGTAGTAGTATGGGCATTGTGGTTCCTTCTTCACGTTTAGCTGCTGCTGGTTCTTCCGCAGGTAAGGAATTGTTTGTGTTGTGCGTGTGTAGTTCTTTTGTGACACGATTCTGTTTGTGTTTTTGCTTGCTTGCCTAGATTGCAAACACTAGCTCAAGACAAAATGGCTAGATTGATGGATTTAGACATTGACCCTTTTTTTTCTTTTCTATGTTCTCTATGCATTATTAAATTCGTATGAGATTTCAAATTATTTGTATGATATGTATACAATACACGCCCATATTCTCTACAGTTGTAGGTCTATTTTTCAAACAATTCATCGTTTCACATATGTCTTCTGATTTCTTGCAAAACTTTGTGTTCATCTTTTGTTTCTTTTACTATCTATCAGGACTAGAGGTAGGACAAAGTTTTCCATCAGAGGTGAGCTCGCCGGCAGTGTTCAGATGCGTGCGCGTAAGCTCAGTGAACGACACTGAGGAGCACTTAGCGTACCAAACGGCAGTGAGCATCGCGGGGCACGTGTTCAAGGGCATTCTCTATGACCAAGGTCCAGAAGGCCGATACCATGCAGAAGGCGAAGGAGACGACAGTCCACGAGGCAGCGGCCTGCAACAACATAATCTCCTAACCGGCATTGGTATCGCCACAGGCAACGAAAATACCGAAGGTGAAGCCACGACCGGGACATCTGCATCAGCCGGTGATGCGGCCGGAGGTTTGTATCCTACGCCGATCAACGCTTTCTTGGCGGGCACACAATTTTTCCCTCCTCCAAGATCTTGAAGCAAATGCCATAACTTGAGGTCTCTTAACTTCTCTAGTTGTTGTTTGTTGTTTAAGTAACATGATAGTAGTATAAGAGCTCTAGGTAGCTAGTTTAGCACATTATTTGTTACATGATTGTTCCATCGATTTCCCTATTGTGAATGGGGATGTCTTTGTCATCGGAATTCGCGACGAGAAAGTTATTGAAGAAGATGATGTCCAGAGAATTGAATTGAGGGCTTAATCAAATTCAGACATTTTTTTAGCATGTAGGTAGGAGTGGTATGTGGAAATTGGTACTACTACTATTACTAGTAGTAGTTTTGTAGTGATATTGATTCAAGGGAGTTAAGTCAATTCTGTTGAAACTCAAGAAGAAATGACGATGACAGTAAAACACACAAAATTAAGTAATTTAATCTGTCATATTTTATTGATTCTTCATTACAATCTTTATATAGGCTTTACATAACGGAAATGAGTAACAAACTCCATCGAAACTGGCAGTGAAAACAAACTTAAAAGGATAAACATAGAAATTAACCACAAAAGAAATAATAGGCAAAAATAATGCAAGAGTGGCAAACTTATTCCTCTCCAACGTTACTTTGGATCACTCTTCAACAAATTCATGAGGAGAAAGTTACTCAATGGATCATTAATTGATGGTTTAGTTATGGTTTAACGTTCATATATTGTTTTTGTTAACCCACATTGGATTCGAAAAGAAGAATTGTGACACTAACGTATGAGTTGGTTCGGTGGATGATATTCATTGATTCTGATTTTCAGATTCATATATTATCTATTCGATTTTACTTAATTTTTTTAAAATAGATTCCCATAAATTTCAATACATTATAAGTTATTTTCAAAATATACTTAAAATACTGATTAATGATTAAAGTTGATGTTTGATGGTTTCCACTTAAACTTCCGCATTCATGTAAAATCTCTCTCAAGTATCATTTTATAACGAGGAGAGTACAGTGTAAGAGATTGGAATGGGGAAGTCAGCTTCACCCTTTTTTCTGGGATGTCGGATGGGTTTTGAACTCGAGGTATGCTGCCTGCTGCTTTTTTTTGAACTCGATTTTCCCGATCTTCATTTTATCCGCCGTCAGCGTGCATGCCGGAATTTAATACTCCGGCCACAATTTTGTCACAAATCATTTCACATTTACTACACTCCACATTTCTCGAGACTCAAATCTAGCTTTCCTTTTGCTATGTTGAATTGGCTGTAAACGACGCTCTCGTGCTTCCAAACAATCTTGACACCATGGAAGAATTTGTGGGGGCATGATTTAACTTGTGTTGCATCACGATCTCAAAGTTTTGTTCATTTGAAATTATCGTATAAGGAAAAAAAAATTATTATTAACAACATATAAATTGGGTGTTGGTACAATACATCTAACGATAGAGATTATTTTAAGATAAATGTGTTACCGATTTAAAATAAATCAATATAACTGATTTTATATCAAAGATTTCGGAAAGATTCTGTTTCATAGAATCATGTTAATCTTTTCTTTTATGGTATAAACTCAGCCCCACAAATCTCTATTTTTAAACTGTTTTTGTTCTTGAATTTTTTTTAATTATTTAATTTCTACCATCCATTAATATCTAGGAACACATAATGTAAGTATCATATTCCTTTTACCCATTGTATAATGTTAGTGATAATTTAAATACTTCTTCTGCCCCACAATATTTACAACACCATAAAAAATGATACTATTTTATATGTATTTTGATGAATTTTGTTCTTATATATATATGCATAAATACATCAATTTGTATAAGGAAAAACAGAGTCATAACACACCTAAACTTAGATTTATCTAATATAAATCAACAGTTAAAATTAAAATATGGGGATATATTTGTTTGGGGATGTAAGTCTCACTTAATGATAGCGAGTATATTAATTATTGAGCTGTCATCTCAAGATGTATCTCCTCTTCATGTTTTAATCTCAACCGTTAGATTTATGTAGTTACATCTAAGTTTATCATGACATATATTCGTCAACTCCAATATTTGAAACGAGTTGGTTATCAAAAATGACATGTATGTACATATCTAATTCCATTCACCTCGGAGAATATGCCATATTATTCGTAGAGAATGCGAATGACAAATCATGTGTTTGATTTCACGTACGATCTAGAGAGTGCCTAAATCACATATACGCTCGTGTAGTCGTATTTCTCATCAAAGCAACAGTGTTCTTGATCTCATTAATCCTTCTTAGCATCCCTCATTATCTCATTGTGGCAAACTTTGTGACCCTTTGTAAGAAAAATGTAACAAACATATTAGGCAAGGAAGAGTTGAATGCAAAGGAGTTGAAGAATGAAACAGACATGCAGATATGTATGTGATCATTTAGCTGCTCTGCTCTGCTCTGCTATGATCTGATCATCATATGCTGCAGCTTCTGCTCCAAGAATTTAATACCATCTCCTGCATGTATTGCATGTGATATATGCAGCTAGTTTGTTTCCATCATTCCATGGTTAATTGATCAATTTTCACAATAAATTTTCAAAAAATGGCAAAAAAGAAAGCCGATAAATAAACAGCAAGTTCCAGTTCCAGTCAGTCTTGATCAAGTGCAGTTAATAGAAGTACTACTTGTACAAATTCAACTTGAGTATAGTTGTTGTTGAATGATGATGAGCTCCCTATAGCTATTTGATCATAAGAATAGTGTAGCTGTTATTAGGATGCTATGCTTGGGTACCTTTCACCATAGCTTTTTGGGGTCTCAACAATTTGGGAGGTCTTCCCCTTCGCACTCTGGCCTTTTTTTAATTTCGAGTCTATGGCGATATGATCGTAGTAACATGAGTTTCATTGAAAAATATAAATTGACGACAGATGAAATGACTCATGAACTATGTGTCGTAGTGTGGTTTTTGAATTGTCGATGTGGGATTCTAGCACATCGATCGAATACTCTGATCCCTCTTACACAAAAGTCCATTTGGGCTTGATGAGTGGAGTGGTCAAGCTAAATCAAGTGTCATATAAACACCACATGTAAAAGTGATAATTCATAATCTTAATATCATATCCGTTCTGATATCATGTTGAGAAATCAACTTTAACCAAAATTCCTTTTCATCTAACACAGACAACTATGATAACCTTGAATATTGGAAAGCATAGCTAAACAAGCATATTAACCTAAATTAAGTTATAGTACACGTTGAAGTTCATGTTCTTAATTACATACCTAGATTATGATAGTTAACTAACATAATAGGTTTCATATAATGTTAGATGCTTCTGGTTGTGTTTCTCTTCAATCAACAAGTCGAAGGATGTTCCTAACTAGGATGTTTTGCTTGGTCGAATATCATCATATCAAAGAATAGGATAGACATAGAGTAGTTCTGCTTCTGATCAATATTGTTTGACTTGACTCCTTTCATCCATAGATTTCAGTACTCCTTCCGTCCCATATTAATCATAATGTCTTTCTATTTGATCAGTCTCAAAAAAATTATAATCTTTTTTTTTGATAACCTTTAATATAAAAAAACTATCAAATCAATCTCATTTGCTACAGTACATCCCACTGCCATCAAAAAATATTCTTTCTTCATCAAAATCCACACAAATTCAACACTCGCATAAATTCTCGTATTGAATCAAAACATTTCAATAAATATGGGACGGAGGGAATAATAGTTAATCTACTGTACTTTGTTTCATTTAAAAACAGTTGCCCGTAACCTCGTGTAATGGTTAGGTTAAGGTCCATGTTATCTCTTGTAACTAGTGATTTTAATGTGCACCCCGTGTTCACAACAATCTTTGTTTGATATATATTTATGGGTTTTTCTCCGTTGGTTGATTCAATTTTTTTTTAAATAAAATTGGTACTCAATATGATATCAGAATAGAAATAACATTAGTATTACAAGTTTGAATCCTGCACACACGGTTATCGGATCCATATAGTAACACCTTGATGTGCACTATAAGACTAACAAGAAAACAAGCAAAAAAAGAAGAAGATTGCTATTTTCAAGACCAAAATTGATATTGACAAGGTAAATAGCTCATGAAAATTTTTATGACAAAAATATCCTTGTCTCACGTAATGTCTTGACAATATCATTTTTTACCTCGGAAGTAGAAATCCCTAAAAAGAAACATGGTTTAGGCTTTAGGGTTGAGGGAAGTCCTAAAATGGTACGAAGCTAAATGACGCTATGTAGAAAAGGGGTAAGATGAATTGGGTTCTTTTGAGAGAGACTTGCCCATGCCTCAAGGCTTGCAGTTTCTATAAATGGGATCCTTTGAAATTTGGAATCGTACAATTAGGCAAGCCTCACAACTAGTTAGCTACACAAGACACTTGACAACCAACTTCTTTGTGATTTTGAATGCATTATCTACACATTGATTCAAAACATGAAACCTTGTCTCATGAATCTGAAAAGCAGCTAGGTCGGCAGAAAGGTAGTCGCATGCGAGGTAGAATTCATAAGATGTACGGGAGATACAGAAAAAAACGAGATGTATGTAATCTAATATTATCTAATATACGAACAAAGAGATTGTTCTGATCACGTCCGTTGACTTCGGTCAAACCTTTATCCGATCCTGATGGGGGCACCTTATCAGTGTCCGGGAGATTAGTCGAGGTGCGCGCGAGCTGAACCGAACATCCTCGTCACAAAAAAGAAAAAAAAGAGAGATTGTTCTGAATAGTTATGCCTTGATCTATTCTCAAAGTACAACGTTTTCATTCATCATCGAGTCAAGACCTTTATGTTATGTACCGCCCATTTGCGTACTCAATAACTACATCACATATTTAGTCGAGCAGTGTAATTAAAATGTGGCACAATGTTAATACGTACCAAGAATTTCGGCCTTTAATTAGCATAACGACCTTGCCTACCATTCAGCATCAACAAAACCAACAAAACAGTATAGCCAAACCACATAGCTTGTAATAAATCAAGTCCTATGAGTTTAGAGTAGCATGTGGAGGCAATTGCATAGCTATCTAGCTACTAGGTTGATGAATAAAACGCGAAAGAACCAATAGCAGAAAGATGAAGAACAGATTCAAAGGTATCAGTTCACAGAAAATTAAGCAAAGTGATGCTAATACAGTGTATAGGTTCATTAGGTTGTGGCCATAATCGTCGTGCAACGATTTACAGTAGACCGCCTATGCGTACTACGTACTCTAATCTATGTGATTATGTAGCGTATGTCTTATGGTGCTAATACATTATTAGTCGAGTAGAGCGGTCCGCTACTTTGTTTGATGGTGGACAGAACTAAAAAATTATCAAGCCTGGAGTTGCTTGAAATCTATGGTTTAATAAATCAGCCGCGTCACAGACTATGGAGTCGATCATTAGGGTAATTGAGTGCCCGATTCAAGGTCAGTAGCTCATCTGATCATTAGTTTTCTATCATGACAGGTTCCCGCAGGATAGAGTTTCAATAGATCACAAATCTCAAGCAAACCTGCACACTTACTTCCCCAAGAATTCACTATTCCTCATTCTTGTCGTTCAGGGAAACAAATGCTAAATCAGAAGAATACAAGTGTTTAGTCCAAAATTCATCACAGATAGATAGCAATGTACTTACATGGGAATCCGACGATGAACCGGAACAACCAAGTTCTTGTAACAGGCAACAACCACATTTTTCTGTGTCCAAACCATCGAACAAATTACCCTAGGAATGATCTTGTGGAACACAGAAAATATACCGAATTATTCCCACAACACCCTTCGGTTAGTCCATATCGAAGCAGTACACCTCCATCTGACAAACTTCAACCTTGATAAGCAAAGAAAAACCCATTTCAGTGATACAACAATAACAACTCAGATATTTTCATCATAAACATGATTTGAAAAGAACAAGTTGTGCACAATCTTATTTCGTTATTAAGAACAATGTAGACAACATAGATAAACCTTTTTCATTAATCAGACAACAAGTCGTAAACCAAATCGACCCATAAGCTAGGATCTTGCATAATTGGATTATGGATATGCCAATTTCAACCATTATTCTCATTTTTGTGAACTACCTTCATGTTATAAATACTCTGCCTGATAACACTAGGATTATTATCATCTGATCCATCCAATGTCACCAATCTTTTCTACGAAACCCGAAAATCACGAAGACTTTCAAGCAGATCACCCTTAACTTCAAATACCCAAATGAGAAAGTCAACCCGAGTCCCTTCGATCTCGATCAAAGAAACCCAAAACACATATTCAAGAACAAACCCAGAAACCAATTATGGAAAGCCAGAAATGAATATATCTCAATTTGAATAAAAACCCCCTCTTTGAAGAGAAAGAAAGGGATTTTGAAGCCCAAATTCACTTTCCTCTCTAGAATCTCTCTTGTTCCTGAGAATCGCTGGAAAGTGTAATTTGTGGTTTAGAGTTCAAACGGCTAGATTTTGAAAAACTAACTGCTAGTCCCAAAAGATAATGATAGAAGAATGAAAAAGGAAAACATTTTTTTTAGTCTTTGCCTTCAATTTTTATTTTATTTTTGGTTCAATGTTTAACTTTATATCTGAAATTTTTTTTATCTTAGTGTTTGAACCAAGAATATTGAGTTCAGTATGGTGATTTTACGAAATTTTATGTAATGATATACTACTTACATTTTACCATTGGCTTGGCATCCAGATACAAGTTTGTGTGATAAAATTCCAATTATCATAAAAATGATGAGAGCATTTTTGCGTGTTTCATCATAGTTTTCCCTGAAACTATCGAACCAAACATTATACAATACAACAGAAACACCAAAATCTGTGGAGTAGTTGTGAAAATGAGCTCTCGGTCATACATCAGGAGTACTACTAGCAGAGAATGGCGACAATCTGCGAGTAGATAGGATCACCAGGTTCATGCAACAAATATCTAGAGATGAAGATCCAAACATAACATTAGAAGTTGTGATTCCAATACCAGTAACATTTATCACAGCAATAACACAACTGGACTTCATGAGGACCTCCATATAATTTTACATTGCCCTGCACCGACGAGTACTTGAAGCTTACATGGGCAACAATGAAGCCTATCTTCTATGACAACAGCAGCAAGCTGACACGTATTTACAGAAACCAGAGTCCTAGAGATATCGAGATTGTCATGGACTAGCAAGCTTTGGTTCAGTCTTGCTCGGTGGCGGCGGCATGGGAAATTTCCAATGCCGCAACAGTTGAGACCATGGAGTCAACACCACACACATTGCGACCTCTGCAGATCTTGTAATAGCCGTTTTCTCCCCAGTTCTCTCCCCACGAGTTCTTTATGATCCAGTACGGCTTCTCCTTGAACCTTATTGGAGCATAACCGGCTGATCCGTAGCCCACCAGTAGCACTCCGTGGTCAAGATTCCTGAGGCAAATGTATGGGCACGAGACTCCGCCAATATAGGTCTGCATGTATGCTGCGTTTATACCCACTGCACCAAACCAAAATGCAGATTCATCGCCAAGCAACTATTAACAGAACACATTCCTCATGACGCCAGTTTCAAAATGTACTCTGAATATTTACATATGGAAGCTATCCACTTTTAAACAAGACACACAGGTGATAGCATGAATTTGGTGTGTGAGCTTGCAGACTTGCAGCACAGGAGTCTACTAACAGTGTTGCACAACAACAATGCTGCCATCTCGGATTCATATCCATTAGAGGGGAGATGCTATAAGATTACTTTCCACTTATGTCAGACCTCAAATCTCAAACTATGCTCTCCACGAGCTGCCTGATAGCTAGTTCGCTAAGCATACCAGATCGTTACTATCAGCAACTCCAACAATCATACCTAAAGTTACCAAGCACTCGAACTTCTATACTCTAGAGACAGTTTTAGCAGAAAGGAGCAAGAGAAAATAGAATGAATGCTTTAGAGTGTACAGACAAGGGAAAAATGGATCAGGGCTATGCCGCCTGTGGTGCTACCTTCTAAGAGTTTGTTCCACATGTTACTGAAAATTTCACAGTAGAATAGTAAGTGCTAATGTAAGGGAAAAGACGAGGAGCTCTGTACCAGCAAGAGGTCCATTTTTCACCAGATTTGCAGCAATTTGTTCTTCATCCAGAGAGACAACACTGAAGTTGGCAACAGTTGTAGCAACTTTGCTCTTGTCAAATTTGCAGGTTCCGTCTCTTCCAGTGTAAGGATAATCTTCCTCACGCTGAACCCCACCAGCCTTAAGTATATACTCAAAGGCATTGTTCATCAACCCTCCATTGCAGCCAGCGTCACATGAACCAGCAAGTTCTGGGTCACACTGTAGATACAACAGAGCACAAAGTGTTATTCAATAAGCGCAAATCCCAAGACTTCCCATCAATACACACAATGTGAAGTGTGACTATTTCAAGCTGCAACATAAACCAGGGGAAAATAGCAGGAAGAAAATTCATTCACTGGCTACTAATACCCATAGAAAAAGAAAATATCATACACGGAAGTAGTAATTGAATCTAAATACGTATTATACATGGAAGTAGCAATTGAATCTAAATACGTCTTTCTCCGGTAGAATCTAAAGATCTACATTGAACAATATAGACAAGTGCCTTGGAGAACACAACAATGTCATTTGAAGAAGCTAGGGGCTGGATCCTATCAAGCTGATATTGGGAGCTCAGAAAAATAAAGTAGCACGATGGTCTATAGTTAGCATTATTAACCAGAGGCACTTAAAACCAATTCTGTGATTCATATCAGGATCGGGATCATATTACATCTGAACCTTTAGTCTCATGTTAAAAGTTCCCGAATAAAGAAGCACAGAGCATCAAGTGTTGGTCCTCACAAGAATCGGATACCAATCACCTTTTGGACTTAAGTTCTATAATGGAGTCTTTAGTGTTGATTCCCTTCGCTGTTCCTAGTAGATTTAAACCCCATTCCAGATTAGCCACAGGCCTTCAAATTTAATTTAAATTTAGACATGCTGTTGACATAAATGTAAAACTGCTTGCTGAAGGGTCTAAAACCATTTCTAGAGGCTCATGCCATAAGCTTCTAGAATTCGTAGATAATGTTCCATAACTAATTAAGAGGACCTGACTACCCTTATATGCTTTCTTCAAGAGAATGTGGTCGTTAATGATAGAGGGAAAACAAGTTTGGAATTCAGAGTGCTGATAGACTCTAGAACTATTCAAAGGCAGAAGAAAGATAAAAAGGGCATTCGACTTCGGCACAACGTTGAACATATTGACCTGCTTTCTATCAAACTACAATCCTTTCCTACATAATTCACTAACTATCCAAGATGCTCAATGCATACAACACATAATGTGATGAGCACATTGAAACAGAAGCACTTCAAGTTCTTCATGAACAGAAAACACCATGGCAAATGTAAAATTAATCACGTTACCTCATGATCACAATCCACAAGCTGTTGCTCGCTCAGGCTGACGAGCTTTCCGGTCGCAAGATAATTAGACCCTTCAAGAGCTCCAGTGGTGCTAAAGGACCAGCACGATCCACATGAACCCTGACAATGTACAAAAGCAGAAGCCTTATTTAGTTAGGCAGCTGAAAATTGAAACCCAAATACTTGAGGGCTATTTGGTATTGCTAGTCAAAACTTTGAAAACCAAAACCGGTAACGAAAAGCGAAATCACTTTACAAAATAAAACTGTTTTTTTATAAAAGGGTTTTGAATACTGTACTTATATGAAACAGAAAACAGAAATTGAAAACCATTTTTTATGGTTTTCTGTTTTAAACTTTTATTTCATCCGTTTTAGAAATATGAATCAGAAATAAACACTTATTTTTCGTCAGTCAATGAAACAGAAACAAAAAACCAGAAACAAAAATGATACCAAATATGCCCTTAGAATCTTGTTGTTTACTATGCCAACATAACCACAATTCAGTTGACAACAATTCCAACTTGGTAGCCACTCGACATGAACACTGTTTTGGAAACATTCCATGACTCATTATATCTTCACATCTCTCCTCAACTATACATTAAGGTAGGATGCATTCAACAAATAAGAGTTTCCCGGATACAAATGAACACCATACTACAATAGCAGCAGGACTGCACCAGATAGATTGGTTTTTGACTGGTAAAAATAAAAGGGCCATTTTTAACCTATTGTACACTACTAGTAATTAGAAGAAGAAAAAAAAGGCCCACAAGTTTGACTTCGAGAGCTGTTCAACCTTGAATTTTTTCAGCACAAAATAGCCCACCAATTCTGACCAAGTTATCTTCTCCGGCCACTCTACGTTTGGCTTCAAGCAACTCTAATCCAAAATAATATCCACCAACTATAGGTTCTAACTTATGGCACTAAATCAACTTATTTCATGTTCTTAACCTATAATCTCCATCTGATCACCAAGATAACCAATTAAAAAGATATTTAGCAATAAAAATAATAATTATAGATCAGTTTGACCATCTTATCAGCCCCAGATAGTTATGATTGTACGACTTGTACATTCCTTAAGTCAAGATATTATCTGTTTTGTAACACTACTTTTAAACGTGTTTCAAGTAATAGAACTCTCAATCTTACTCATAAACCAACACCTCATCACGCAACAATGTAATAGACTCATAACAATCAACACCGTTGAAACACAACCAACACAGCGTCCAAGAATTCACGATCAAATAAACAGAATCAATTATTAAGGGGCTTTGTGAAAACCAAAGCAGTAACGAAAACAGAAAATAAGTAACAACATCATCGAAATCACCTTAAAAAATAAAATCATTCTTTATTTAGGGGATCTTAATACTCTATCAAAAACATTTTTTATTTTTTCTATTTCTATCAGAAAGGAACACTTTTTCCCCAACATCATCTGAAACACGGAAAACCAGAAACAGATAATGATTCCAAACACACACGGCCAAAGATTACACCACAGAATTATAAATCAATCACCTGATCTTTCACCCCCGTCACGGCCCCATGCTCCCTCCAATCAAACTCCTTCGGCAAATTCCCCGTCGGCAACACCGGCGCCTGCCTCGCATCCGCCGGCAACCCCAACCCCTTCCCTCTCCCCTTCCTCCCCCCTCTCCTCAACCCTAATCTCTCCCTAAACTCCCTCGGAGTCAGATCCGAGAACTTCGTGACCCCGTGCTCCGCCGAGGGGTCCAGCTCCTGGTGCCGCCGCGCTCGGCGGAGATTCGCCTTGAATATCGCGAATCTCCGATCGTGCTCCTCCTGTGTTGAATACTGCTTGTTGAAACGGGACTTGAATAGATCGAAGTGGTGGCCGGCGGCGAGGTGTGGATCGGAGGTGGCTGTGGGGACCACTAGCTGGATCAGCAGATCCTCTTCGCCTACTCCGCCGCCGGCGGCGGCGGCGGCGAGGGAGAGGAGGAGAAGGAAAGTAAGTGGCGCCATGGGAGGAGAATGATCCAGTGAATTGGAGTTTCTTTTTGCATCATTGTGAGGGGAATAATATTGGATTCCAGGAAGGTGGGGTGAAAGGTTGTGATTTGGCCACGTAGTGGAGATTATTTGGCGTGATGGGTTTTTGCTTTCTTGTTAAGAGTGTTGGTCTATTTGCACGGAGTAGATGATTAAATATGAAATAATTTTTCTTCTAATATGATTATTAATATTTATATGGATAGTTTATTTTTATAAATATAAAAAAAATAATGAAAAAAATGATAAGATAGTATATGTTGTGAGTAGGGAAATAAACAAATTGTTGAGACACTTTCTCATTATAAAAAATCAAAAATTTAAGATTAAAAAAATCAAATTAGAATTTAAGAAGTGATGGAGAAGTGTTCGCGCCAGTTTGTGATGTCTCCTGCTTATAGCATCAATATTTTTTCCTATGAAATAAGGATTTTTTCGATTTTTAAGCATAAAACAATTATTGAAAATATTATAATTTATATGAGATATTTATTTTTAATAATATTTTATAATTTATCTGTGACGAAAGGAGTATTATTTTAATGATTCTATTTGATGTATGTGTAGAACTAGAAATGGATATAAACCCTCACAAGAATCGTATGTAAGATGTTTTAGAGCAACCCCGATACATCATACATTTTTGTTATAGGCGTAGTCACATTTTGAATAGGAATAGTATAAATTTTTCATAATTTGCAAACGTTCCTCCAATGCTATTGTGCTACATTATATCATTGCCACTCGATGGATGGTTATGTCTAATTAAATTTATATTTTTTATTTGTGTTTTTATTTATCAAAACATGTAGTGTTGCTAAAAATAGCAATGGCTTTATCTATTACTGAATATAGCATTTCATATGGCAAAATTAAAATTTATCATGTAAAAATCAATACCATTGGAACAAGACATTATGAAATAATGACTATAATTTAGCAATGGCATCTTATTTGGTTTTCCTATCGAACTTGCTCTTACACTACGTATTATTTCCTTCGTACAAAGGAAAAAACATAACGTTGAACCAGTGTGGATTTATTAAGATAAACTTTGACTAATACGATGGGATTTTGAAATGTCATTTTACATAAATTTATCGTGAATATTAATCGTAATATAAATTATGTATTTTTTATACGATAGAGTGGTTTGGATGACCAACGTATATAGTTTAATGTCATTAGGTAATTTATCAAGATACGTTTTGAATAATATTATCTTTAGGACTATCGCATTTCTATTTGTAGGAATGAACTCTATCCCGTCCATCTTAAATTGATGATGGTTGTTCTAGGATCCCACTTTCATTTCTCACTACTAAGTGCTATAAGAAACGTTAATATTTCTCATATCCTAAATTGTCAAAATAAGCATAAATATCCACTATCCTCCTTAATCATTGTCATAGATTGCACAAAAATTTCAATCAACGCAAATTGGTCCCAAGCTATGAAGTTAGCATTAGGAATCTCTTTGATTCACGCACACACTGAAGGAAACATCATTGCACACGACAAGGTGAGTACAAGCAGACAAAACAAAAGGGTCGAAAAAAAGCCGGTGGAGTCACTGTCAGTGTCAGCCAAGTTGGGCAGTGCTACAAGTCTTTCATTATGTGCAAGGCTCCAAAACATTCATCAATAATGCACGCTTATATTGGATTATTTCTTAATATATATTATATTAAAATATATAATATATATAATTATTAATATTTGACGATAAATTTATAAAAAATTATATTTGATTGTTGTTATAAGTATATCAAACTTTGCATCGATATACGTATTCGAACAAAGAAAAACAAGATGAGTGGGACGGAGGAAGTACTCTCTTCCTTCCAAAAAAATTATAATTTTTTTTATCAGATATACATAACAACAGAAGGATTGACCGATATTACGGAACGATTAAATATTATTTTTTAAGAAAATATTATGAAATATTAATGATAATAAACCTTATATATTATAATTATAGATCATTAAAAAATTTAAATCATATCATTTAGATATATAACAAAACTTCTTTAATTATATATTAAATAATATAAATATAAAAAAATATTATAATAATTATAACATGAAGTTTGGGACGTGTCAATTTGATGTTAACGTGTGACTGAATTATGACGGAACACTGAGAAAAAGACGGTTTTACATCTTAATTTCACATCTAAGTAGTCCAAAATGGACGGAGGAAGAAAAAACTCCTTGTTTTGAGGATACTTCTGGGGCAGTGAAGACTGGATGGACCTAGCTCAAAACTTCATAGCACGTGGCTACGAACATGGGGTTTGGAATTCAAATCCCCTGCCTAGAGCCTTCTTAAAAAAAAAAAGATTTAGAATATTTATATTAGATATTTTATCAATTTTTTTTTATCCTATTTAAATTATAAAGATATGATGGTAGAAATTGATGTGATATAAAATAAAGATATTTTGATATTTTTATGTAAAAAAAGATAAAAATAAAAGTATTATAATTTGAATAGGATATTTCAGGAAAAAAAAATATTATAATTTGAATAGGACGAAGGTAATATAACATATGTGAATGGAAAAAATAATGACATGATGTTTAAAAAATATATTATGATATATACAAAAACTATAAAATAAAAAGTAATGTCTAATAAATCTGTAAATATAGAGTATCACTGTAACATGTTATAATTTTTATAAGTAATTTAAAATGTAATGGGATATATTAAATAATAAAAATCCGGAAAAAAAATTCTCTATTCTTATTGGGGAACCTGATGGAGAAAGAAAAAAAAAATTAATGAAATTTTCTCTTGGGATGATGGAGAAAGAGAGAATAATAGGATGAGATGGAATGAAAACAACAGAGGATGAGCCCTACTTAAAAATTCAATCTTATAGCCATTCGGAGCATCATATGTTGGTTGATCCACGTAGAATCAAGTGGTTGATCTGCATAGAATCAAGTTTTTCGCATCAAGTACATCATATCTGAAAGCTCGAGTGCGGCATCTCTATTTGTGATGCGAATGTTTCTTAGAATCCATGAAGGGAAACAAAATTCTCCGGGGAAAATCCATGGAGAAAAGAAAATTTTCTCAAAATCTGTTTTAAATATATGATCGAATCAATTAAGAGAACCGAATTCCATAAAGTTGGTTTAGGATGTGACATCTTCAGAAATTATAAAGTGTACCATGGGCAACTACCCACTGAAAGACCAAACAAATACATACGACCTCCTAGATTTAAACACACTGATGTATGTGTATATGAACACATGCAACCAACACATAATCCATTACTCCTACAATGACTACCCTTATCCTCAAACTCATCATCACATCACTACACTGCACCATTTCACACTACATGCAACAACTTTGTACGTACCAGTCCCCCACTCATGGCTATCTCAAGAAGGCCAAGAAAACTCCCACCCATCACAACCGGAGAAAACTCCGGCCTCGTCCTCCGACGGAAAATCCGGCGCCAACTCCACCATCGGCAGCCCCAAATCCATCAGCGTCTCCGCCCAAAGCGCATCATCCAGCTCCGGCAAGCTGGGGTTCGGGTTCTCCCATAGCCTGACCTGAACTCCCACCTCCTTCTCCCCATAGCTCTCGCCGTTCCCACTCAAAGACATTTTCTCCAACGGGAAGCTGACCTTCGGTGGCGTGCCCTCGCTGTGTGAGCTCTCCGACGAACAAGCAGCCGCCACAGCATTGTGATTGTACCTCTTCGTTTGATGCTGTTGCAACCCGAAAAAGGGTTGGCTCGGAATTCCACCCGATACAAGTGACACGAAACCGTCACCAGAACCCGGTGATGAGGCGAAGGCCTCAGCCTCTCTGTGATGCAACTCCGGGAGGTTGAGCTTCGCCTCAGGCCCATACAGTTTCCGAGCAGCTGCATCATAAGCTAACGCCGCCTCGTGCGAGGTGTTGAAGGTTCCGAGCCAGAGCCGGGCACCACGATTGGGTTCCCGGATCTCGGCCACCCATTTCCCCCACGTCCGTTGCCGGACACCCTTGTAGGTACACATAGCATTCTCGGGACCACCTTTCCCTCTCATGCACCCTTTCCTTGAACTCGCTTGACAGCTCCCCTGCAGTGATCTCTTCCCATTCTTCCTCTCTTCCAACACCACCATTTTGTTCACTTCCCAAAAACACAGAACCTGTGTTCAAGTAAGTGAAGCTCCTAAGAAGATGAACTCAATGCAGCAGTATGCTTGACTATATCATATAGAAATAAACAATGACAGAAGAGAGTGAGGAGTTTTATTTGATACGTGTCAGTTCGGCAACGTGTCGAGACAGGCATGATCAAGGTGTCGACCAAGAAGGGTTCACCAAGACACATCTCAGGGACACACTTGTCGATCGAGAGAAGATTGCCTTAACCAGCAAGATAACTGGAGGAGGAACCCAAAGGGTAATGTGGGCTGTGACAGATGAAGCATGACATGGTGAGGTGGACGTATATGAGTGAGATCATACTGATGAGGTATCTGAGGTGTGCTTACATGGCCCAGTTGTCCATGATGTAGGGAGCCTGCTGGCAGTGGATGCGTGATGATGTCAGAAATCAGGATCAGCTATGGGATGAAAACAAGGGAGCCGAAGTTGTGAGAAATCTGGAATTGAACAGCTCATGCTGGACAAGGCTATCCTGTGTAGAAGCTGCAGAATGGCATCCGTCACCATGAGACGACTTCCATTCCTATCATTTCCACGGAAAACAAGGTAGCACATACTGCAGCAATAAATAACAACAATGTAAGATATAATTGCTGTAAGATTTGATCTTCATGAGATGGCTTTTAACAGGATACATCATATTTGGAGAATAGATTCAGTATTTTTATCGACTCGCCTATCTTGTTATATATGGATACATGATAACAGAACAAATGAATAGGTATCGAACTCTGTTAAAATATATATTATTGGACCTTCTATCATCATCATCACCAACACTCGAACCCTTAACCCGCGTTTCAAATGGTTTTCTATTTGTTAGCATTTTTATTTAGTTAGTTTTTTATTCATGAGGAATGACTTGGTGTATTTATTGTATCTTCTTAATAAATAATGAACACAATTATTCTTCTCATATTTTCCCATGGTATCATAGCACTGACCATTGAAACAAGTCGACGTCGGTGACGAAGCCATGACAGACGACAAGAAAGATGTGTCTCTCAAACCAAATTCCCCTTATTATCTTTATCCCTAGATCACCCGGGCATGAATATATGTCATGTACCACAATTACCTATTCCGAAACGGTCAAAGAACTCTGAAATGACCTCAAGCAACGATTTTCAATTGATAATGGACCACGAGTTCAACAATTGACATCGGATCTTGCAAAATGCAGACAAGAAGGTCATACTGCGGCTGCTTATTTTGATCGATTGAAAGTTCTTTGGGATGAACTAAATAATTATGTACAAGCGCCCATGTGCGAATGCGGGGCATGTACTTGTAATCTTATAGCAGAATGGGACAAACAACAAGAAGCGGAAAAGATCCATCAATTTCTTATGGGCCTCGATGATGTTGTTTATGGAACAATAGGTTCCAATATAAGAGCACATGAGCCTCTTTTATCTCTTAGTCGTGTGTATGCATTGATTATTCAAGAAGAGAGACATCATACCATGACTCGTACTCGTGATGTGCGCACTGAAGCTGTGAGTTTTGCTGTTCTAGCAACAAGATCTCCGCCAAACCTGGGATTTCATGGAAATGAGGAAAAACCTGTTTATAAGCATTGCAACAAACCGGGTCATGCATCAAACTCATGCTTCAAAATTATTGGATAACTAGAATGGTGGAATACTGGACGAGGTAAGAACGCTGGAGCAGGCCATGGTCGTGATGGTTCTGCTTTGGCGAGGTCGAGGTACTTCATTCATGGCCAATGCAGCGGAGGTATATGCTGATCATGGAGGGTATTCGACAGGTAGTCAGGCCAATGCTTCAAACCTGCCATCCCATGATAGAGCATCTTTGGCTAATGCTCTTACTGATGATCAATGGACATCTCTCTTGACGATGATTAATTCCTAAGCCAAAGGGAAAGAAAAACTCTCTGGTACGTGGATTCTTGATACAGGGGCATTGAATCATATGATGGGGGGTAATAAGATGTTGACTAACTTGCGACCTATTGTATCCACTTCTGTACTTATACCAAATGGAGCGGTCACATGTGCCGTACAGCAAGGGACACTGATTCTTGGGGCAACTTTGAAAGTTGATAATGTTTTATATGTGCCTGGATTGAACTGTAATTTGATTTCTTTAGCATGTCTAATTGCTGATTTGCAGTGCACAGTTACTCTTACTAAGAAATATGTGTAATACAGGACCATACCTTGAGAACTCTGTTTGGTGTGGGTGAGCAAAAGGAGAGGATCTATTTATTCCGCACGACGTGTCCTATGCAGGCTTCTCATACCCGAACAGCTACAAACTATCAGTTATGGCATCAACGTCTTGGACATGTTTCAAGCCAGATACTCTCTTTGTTACCTACTGTTTCTAGCAACGATAGTCGTCATTTTCTTCGTGAACCTTGTGATGTTTGTTTTAAGGCTAAGCAAACTCGTGAAGTGTTTCCAGTTAGTTTCAATAAAACTGATGCATTGTTTGATTTGATCCATTGTGATGTTTAGGGTCCTTAACGCTCATTATTTTTTGAATATGGTGGATGATTATTCTAGAGAGGCATGGGTAGATTTGATGGCAACAAAATCAGAAGTTGTTATCATTTTGAGACAATTGTTTGTTATGGCTTTGACGCAATTTCACAAACATGTGAAGACTCTACAGAGTGACAATGACGCAGAATTTACATGCTTGCAGCCATACTTTCTTGATAATGGCATTGTTTTTCAGACTTTGTGTGTCGATATTCCTCAACAAAATGGTCGGGTTGAAAGGAAACATTGGCATATTCTTAATGTTGCTCGAGCATTGCAATTTCAAGCTCAGCTACCTTTTGATTTCTGGGGTGAGTGTATTTTGAATGCCGCATATATTATTAATCGTACTCCATCCCATTTTTTGGGAGACAAGACGTCATATGAATTGCTGCATGGTAAACTGTCCTCTTATGCTCATTTTCAAACGTTCGGGTGTTTATGTTATGCTCGTTATGTGCCTCCTGATAAAAATAAATTTAATCACCGGAATAAGAAGTGCATATTTGTGGGTTATCCTCATGAAAAAAAAGAATGACAAGTGTTTGATTTAAATCGTGAATTTTTTAATTCACGTGATGTGGTATTTTATGAGGGCAAATTTTCGTATGCCAATTTGGTTGTTGAACAGGTTATGTCTGCATCTCCATCTTGTTCACATCCTGTAGCATATGAAGATACTACAGCGCATAATCCAAAGCTTCATCAGTTGTATGTTGTAGAGGATATTACTGCTCAACCTAGAACAAGGATTGTTCCTTCATCGCCAGCTACTGTAACCAGTGACATCTGAGGCCTGCGTAATAGTACACGACAACGCCAGCCTTATGTTCGACTTAAGGGTTATCAATGACACATTGTTCGTTACATAGATCCCTCGGAGCTCATCATGCCATCCTTGTTCTCAGGTAATTCTTATTCCATAGTTAATTATGTATCTTGTGCTAATTTTTCTGTTGATCATTCACGTTTTCTTGTAGCAATTATAGTGGCTTCAGAACCCACTCGTTTTTTCGAGGCCGTGAAAGATCCTCATTGGCGTGATGCTATGACTAAGAAAGTTGCAGCGCTTGAACAAAATAACACATGGATGGCACGATTGAACATTACAAAGCTCGCCTTGTGATTCTTGAAAATAATCAAGTCGAAGGTGTTGATTACAATGAAACTTTTGCTCCTATTGTTAAGATGGTATTAGTTCGTGCCTTTCTTGCAGTTGTTGTTGCGCGGAGTTGGGAACTTCATCAAGTGGATGTTCATAATGCATTTCTACATGGAAATCTAGCTGAAAAAGTTTACATGCGATCACCTCCAGGGTTTTCAACTCATACCCTTGGTAAGGTATGTTGTCTACTCAAGTCCTTATACGGGTCCCGTCAAGCTCCCAGAAATTGGTTTGCCAAACTAGGTGCTGCATTGAAAAGCTTAAGACTTATTCAGTCCTATGCTGATTACTCTTTATTTACCTATGAGAAGAATGATGTCAGCTTGCATGCTTTAGTTTATGTCGACGACATTATCATCACAAGAAACACTCATGGAGCTATTCTCGACTTCAAGAAATACTTGTCTGGCTGTTTTCATATGAAGGATTTGGGTGTTTTGAAGTACTTTATTGGCATTAAGATAACTCGAGTGCCTGATGGTTTGTTTTTGTCACAACGTAAGTACATGTTAGATATTTTGTCTGAAGCAGGTCTTCTTGCTACAAGCCACTAGCACTTCCGCTTGAGCAGAGCCATCAACTCGCCATGAACGCTGGACCACTCTATTCATATCGTCGCATGATTGCCCGCTTGATTAATTTAACCATCACGCGATCAAAGTTGTGCTATGTTGTGCATGTTCTACCCCAATTTATGCAACATCCCCACAAAGCTCACTGGGAGGCTGCTTTGCGTGTTTTGCACTATCTCAAGGCTCATCCAGGTCAAGGACTCATACCCCGCCATGATAGTGCTTTACAGCTCTTTGCTTATTATGACTCTGACTGGGCCAGTTGTCCCTTTACTCGTGGTTCCGATACTGGTTATTTTATTTTTCTTGGAAGACCAAGAAACGACATACAGTTTCTCGTTCTTTAGCCAAAGCTGAGCATCGAGCTATGGCAGCGACTTGTTGTGAGCTGACATGGCTTAAGTCTTTGTTAAAATCTCTTGGGGTGCATCATATTCGACCTATGCTTCTTTGTGATAGTCAAGCTGCGTTGCATATTACCCACAATCCAGTCTTTCATGAACGCACAAAATATATTGAGATTGGATGTCACTATGTTCGAGATCAAATACAAGCTGGGAATGTTGTTAAATCACATGTTCGTACACATCATCAGTTGGTCGATATTTTTACCAAATCACTCGGTCGTCAACAGTTTGAATATATTCTAAGCAAGTTGGGCATACGTGATTTGCATGCTCCAACTTGAGAGAGAGTATTACGGACGGAATTGATATTCTGCAAATATTCTAGTTACTCTTATCTGTTAAGATATACATTAGTGGGTCTTATATCATCAGTTCGAACTTTTGATAGAGTTGGTTACTCGACATGATATCAGAGATAGGCCCACACGTGTTGGACTAACCGCTACACTTGCTCCATGTCACCTGATTATCAGTCCACGCTTCAAACCCAAAAAAGCATTCGCGTGAGGGGACGTGTTAGAGATACTAAACCCCCATTGAAGTTCGGGTAAAATCTGCAATAAGATAAATAGATCATGGACCTCTTCTCCTATTGTCAATTGATTTTAGGAGTGAACCTCATGTTTCTACAAGCTCTCTTTTAAATTCGAAGAGTGAGGGTGGTGCAACAACAATCCCCACGACATAAGAACTGACTCCAACAGGCAAGGTCGCTTGTGGTTCTGAATTCAAAAAACACATAAAAGCAAAACAACATATATCGTTGGGAGAAACCTATATATTTATAATATAGATGTTGTTTTCTGATACTCTTAGGAGATGTCGAACCCCTAACCTTACGATTAGGAGAAGAAACGATTTATCACTAAGGTAACCCCTCTTGACTTCTAACAACACAAATAATGTCTCTAAAGATTGTGTGAAACCTTTTAGGGATAAACTTGAAGCCAAACAATAGAAATGGACAAGGACAAGTTGGTCTAACCCATCACAATCGACATCAATCCGTTACAGTTTTCATCATATACTTGCTCAATCTGAGGAAGCCTTACATATCGTCACTTGCACTTGTGACAAGAAAAACATGGATTACGCCAACACAAATACTATACAGAGCAATTAACAGAGCTCAAACGGCAATCACAATATGAAAGGTGATAAAATTGCATGGAGATAAGCCATCTCTAAAAATCTGAATGAATAAACACTCACAGGATAATCCTTCCGACAAGAACAAGCTGTGCAATGCACATAGTCCTCGATACCTCCATCTCTTTTGCCATCATTTGAAAGCTCCGAAGGAAGCTTGCTTTCATGGTTTACTGGTAATACAGAAGACATTTAAATTGCAGCGTTGAACGGTCCATTCACCGGTGCATACACTAACTTGGCCATTTCTTAGGTCAACTATGGAAGTCTATCAGCGGCCTGCAATGACAATGGAATAAGGTACCACATGCCCGATCTGTACATGACAATGAATGGTCTCTCAAGGTAGTCAGGATTGTACATCAGTAATATACGGACGGTATGAAAAATAAGACACTAGAAGAGTAGATAGCAAATAAAGATTAGGTTCAGAAGTTATACCAAATCAACTCAGCCAAATACTCAATAGCTACTGTAACCTCCTTGAAAAATGGACAACCAACGATTATTAAACGTAAGCAACGGAATCGATCATCCTTAGCACTAAAAAACAAGTCTCAAAAAAGTGTGGTGGCACATCCTTGAACTTGAACCAAAGGAAAGGAATTTCCCAAGCCCATTTAGCAAGCTTGTCTCACAGGTTTTATTTGACAAGTTCTCAAAAATGAACCCATATCTACAAAGGCAAGGCAAGTTTGAGGAGTCACAAAATTAACATGAGCATTGAACAAATCATGATAGTGTGTCGACCAGGAATACTTTAGCGAGAGACTCCGATGCTACAACACTTCATAACATAGATTTCTACATTGACTCCAAAAGGCAAGAAGGCACCAAGACATTGTATAAGAATGCAAGAGAACATTAATCAATTGGGGGAGAATCGGAGCACACATTAGTGACAAAACTAAATCCGACAATCAAGTCAAACTAACACAACAACAAGATATCAGCTTCAAGAATACAGCACCATGTAGTTCACTTTTCTCCACGAAGACCAATATCTGTGACTACACTCTCAGGATTGAGATACTGGGAGAGTCCAACGTGGGATTCCGAAACCAATAACTGAGCCTAAGTAACAAACACGCATTTGAATCTAAACACCCAAACTAACAAATCATTAACTATTCATATGTAAATGAATATGCTAATTCTCCCTCTGTCATCATCGATACGAAAAACTAATTCACATATATTCTCAACAAATCATAGCCCTCGATCTCATCGTCACGATCTTGGATTAGTAATCAAACTCTTGAGTACTCAATAATTTTCCAAATCCGCCTTTATCACATATTCTCAAAATTTATCCCCAAATTGAACGTCCTCAAACCCTAACATCAATCAATCACGATATGAAAACAACAGCTCCACAATGAAACACGAATACAAGACACAGCAAGCAGAATCGGATAACATTACCATCAACACAACACACGAAACTCCTTTGACGAATCGTACGGAAAATCTGCGACTGATCACGCTAGACGTCGATGCTTTTCGGCCCTTCGAATCAAATGGTTTGGACAGATAAGTGCGAGTGATTTACAGGAAGAGAGCGAGATTGCTCACAGAGCGAGCGCCGACGACGAGGCGACGAGACGACTAGTGGCGAGGATGGTGGCCGCGGCGGCGGAGAGTGAGAAGATGAGATCTTAAGTTCAGCCATCGTGGAATGGAACCGTTGGCTTCGTCGTCTCCGACGAAGAATTTTTATACTCCCCTCGAATAATTAACGAGTTTATGGAACTAAACTTTTATTTATATAACACAATTATCAAATATTATTTTTTATTAAATTATTATAAAATATTAATAATAATTTAAATTATATATTTTAATTCTAAATTCATGACGTAATTTTATTATGTCTTTAAAATAAATAACGGGATGGAGGAAACATGACTTTATGATGCATATATATATATATATATAAGATTCGGATTGTAGGACATGTGTGATGACACATGAATGTAGTTAAAATTTATTGGATAAGATTAAAACAAAATCAATAAAAATTAGGATTAAATTATTCATGTTATAATCTCAATTATTTATTTTTGGATTTTAATTTAAATCATAAAAATTTTAACTAAAAACACATATTTCATGACACAAATCGATTTTTTCTATAAAATTACTATCAAGAATAATTTTTATAAGAACTTATGATGGATAAGATTAGAAAATTACTACGCGCCCCACGAGCACACCCCCCCGCCCGC
>JAOVYX010016475.1:0-24585 GCA_035668315.1 Drosera spatulata
AGTATGATATGGCCTATCATAATCTTACAGAAGATGATGTACATGACAGATTGGAATGACGTCGTCGTATTCATGTAATCGACCCCACTTGATGGGATAAAGACTTGATTTATTGTTGTTGTATAGTGTAAGTGAGAATTTGTTGAAGTGAACAAGTATGAGGTTTTAAAGTTGAAACTCTTTCTTTTTACATATTTCGATTCATTTTGAGGAACTCATTGGTTAGTAATTACTGATCTTGTTTTAATGTGCTTGGAGTGGAGGAAATGAGATCGAACCAAGAGAAATGGGCTTGCTTGATTATTTGCACAATGGCACCTATTCAATAATAAAAGTATCTGACTAATCTAGTTTTCACCTTATTCCAAGTTCCAACCAGGATACCGCCACATTTGTTAAAAGGTTTTTGATCCTTTTGACTGAAGATCTTGGTTCTTAAAATGTTCACTCACAATATGTGGATTCTTTCTGCTCACCACCAGGAACTTTTATGCTTACTTGGAGTAACTCAACTTACCTAATGCCTAAAGGCTCCCATTTGGTAGAGGATGATGTCAACAATATTACCTTGCAAATAGAGAGATTGTTTCCATCGAGGAGTCAAGACAATCTTAATACTCCCTTCATCCCATAGTACTTGCAACAATACGTAGTAACTATATTGTTCATTACGTTATTTTGGTCCAGGGTTATAGTATGTAGTTTAAACCATCTTTGATGCTTCACGATAAATTTTAAAAAAAAAGTTATTTGGTTGTCCCGCGGATCATTTGTAACACGATCAACTTTATGGTTTACGGGACAAATGTTGTAAGTAATATGAGATGGAGGAAGTATTTGTTATGATCATTCTGAGGAAATTAGCTTTTCATATACTCTTGTGAAGGTGGCCCTAAGAATTCTCACATTAGATTATGTAAACTAGAGACTCTGTAAAAGAGAGAAAAAAAGTGGTTTGGTGGAATGATAAAATGTAGAAAATTTGTTGGTAAAAGTGTGGTGGATTGTGTTAAAAAACTAAAAACTGGAGTATGAGGTAGAGATAATCCTCATTTGTAGAGTATTATTGTAACATGTTGTATTTTCATAAATTTACTATAGTATTCTGTATAATAAAGAGTGAAAATAGAGATCTTGAGGTAGAAATCCATATGTGAATGCTCTAGTGACTTTGGAAAAGGCAGTCACTCGGATTCTTTTATGATGAGCTGTGTTACCGAATGCCATCCTATACAAGAGCAATGCTTCACGATGACAGATTAGATAGAACTTAACTTGCATTAGAGATGCACAAAATAGAAAGTTGTCTGTTCCAGCCTGCTATTTCATTCAAGACTGTCATGACTATTCCAAATTTTCAATCAGCTTTCTGTACTGATCTGCAGATTTACAGATATGGTTTTGAGATTACTTGTATATACTAATAAGTTTAATTCGTGTCACTAGACCTTATTGCAGGTTTTACCTATTTAACACACAACGTGCATGAACCTTACATAGAGCGAAAAGATGTCCTTTCTTCATATCTGTTGTCTAGAGGCATTGTAAATGAAGGTAAATAACTATCTGTTAACCTGATGTGCTGTCTGGACTCTGGACTTGGAACATTAATTTGAATTTCTCCCCATCGATTAGAATGAGTGAACTTTGGTTTGACTCTCAAATGGCTTGTAAATGCTCATTACATTTTGGGAGTTGGAAGATTGATGTCAATGGAGCAATCTGATTACTAGGCTTCTTATTGGAACAAATAACTTGGTTCCGCATCGATTCAATAGAAGTACTTTGGTTAAAGTACTTCCTTTCGCCACTAGTTTCTGTTCTTAAGCTTCATAATATTCACATGATCCAGGCATAGAAGGCTTATCTAGGTTCCTTCAACAAGGCTACTGTTACTACCGCTCCCTTTAGTCCTCCTTTTTGTTAATCTTCATACTAAGTTCATGTTGCTTCCAAATAGAGCAAGTACTAAGCAAAAATTTAAAAATATCCTACCAACTCATAATTTATATCTGTGCTCCTTGTCATGGACTCATGTAAATATAATTTGATATCTGTAACATCCCGGCTTCCAGCTCAGCTGACACGTGGCGTTATGTCGCTATAGACACAGTCCATAATAAGGTCAAATAACCCAATGGGTTTTAGGTATAGAAATCAAGGAACTACTTGTACATCAAAAATACATAATTTACAACTATGTCATTACAATTTCAAATTATCTTACATTAATCCAGGATATTTTAAGACTGAATATTACATTGATCAAAAATATGTGGAGCTAGCTACATGCATGATTCCTGCGCTCCAATCCCACTTATGTCTCAACCTGAAAATAAAACCCTTAATCCGTGAACGAAAAGCTCAGTAACCTAGGGAGAAAAGTTCGACGCATGATTCCTTGCTCAACAGCGCTCCAATCCCACTTATGTCTCAACCTGAAAATAAAATTCTTAACCCGTGAGCGAAAAGCTCAATAACCTAGGGAGAAAAATTCGATTTTCAGGGAGTTTTTTATCGACTATGTCAAATCGTGGAGAGCCCCTGAAGGAATCCCCGAAGGTAAGTAAGGAAAAGAATATATTTACTTAGTCCATATTAATCAAACAATATATATATATGGTGATAATAAATGGCATACGTTGATTAGGAAGGATTATACAATCAACATTACTTAATCGTTCATTTGTGAGATGGATGGCCAAGATTCAAAGAATTTTCGTTACTTCCGGGGTTCTTTTTTTTCGAAAGGACCAGTCCATCCGGAAAAAAGAACCCCAAAAGATCATTGTTTTTTTTTTTTTGATACATCTGGGATTCTTTTTCCCGGATGGACTGGTCCTTCCGGGAAAAAGAATCCTGGATGGCATTTCTTTTTTGGTATATTCGAGATTTTTTTTATCGGATAGGGATGAGTTTGAATTTAATCTAGCTGTTCATTTTTCAAATGGACGGCTAGTCTTTATTGGTTGGTTAAGCTTACGCAACCAACGTATGCCATTTATCATCACCCATGTATATATCATATCGCATATATCACATTAATTCATATATATGTCATAATTTTTTTTGTGTCTTTTCCTTTTTATTAGTTGGCTTGTCCTTGACAAGATTACAATAGGTTAACTCTGAAAGATATGATACTCTGAGATATGAGCGACTCTGGCACGAAGCCAACAACAACTCTGACGACTTTAACGAAAACCATGGGGATTTAATAACTGATGGAGACAAGCCTCTCTCAAGCATGTTTTTTTAAAATACATGATCCAATGGGTTTGCTAGACCCGATTGGCATGTTCGGGTCTTCTGCAGAAGTTGCCCGGTGGCCCAGCCACCAATGGCATCACAATGTCATTGCGTGCACGCGAAGAGGACAATTCGCTGTTTTCTTCTCTCTCTAGTTAGTCTCCTTTTGCCCGTCACCACGACTCAACCAACACGACACATATAGAGTGTTCAAGGAATGATGCTTAACAACAAGTTTTTCAAGATAATGCTAACGAGCCCCATGATGACATTTTAAGAATTCCAACAAACGATCATTTCGGATCCAAGGAGAGATGCACGATTCAACTTTACTCGACATATGGTTATTATTATGAAACTTATGTTGGTCATAATATTTTAGTTTCGTATTCAAATAAATCAATGGTCATGTCGTTTCGATTTTATGTTATCCTTAACTAAATTTAATATCCTTTTAATCCTGATTCTTCGCATAAAATAATAGATGATATATAACACGTATCCAGGAAGTACATAGCATAGAAAGTATATTCAGAGATCACGCATAGCTCACATTTTGCACTTCAAACAATGTCTTGATATAAACTCTAGAAAAACAAACCAAATCATGTAATATATATGTTTAAGTTACGTCGGCCTAACCACGTGTTAAATCATAATATTAAACCATTATTCATGTTTTCATTTATATATCAACAAGTTCATTTATCCCGATTTCCCGATGAACATAACCTTAATATCCCGTAATGCTTGTTATCAATGATCTTACGTCCCTTTTACACAAAACTCATAATCAAACATAAACTGTGCATATGACGCATAACACATAAACACTCATAAGCAAGCATAATCATAACCTTTCATGAAAATACAATCTGAGACATCCCAACCTTTTCCATAACCATCACAGCGTCCATAACAACCTAAAATGTCCACATGACCGTTTTATAATCGTTTTTAATACCCAAGTCCCCTTATATAGATAAACCTTAACCCGACATCGTCGTCACCCCGATGAACTAGCCCTACACAAACACACATATGTCCATCGGCATCACCACACATCTTCATTGAAACCCATCATGCAATTCCCATTCACCATCACCTGCAAACAAGAGCAATACAATTCGCATACACACAAAATCGCATCCTCGTCAACCCGACAGTATCACATCAACAACCACACACTACAATATTGCAATCAATCACACATTTCATGGGCATTCAAGGAAGGTTTAGTGGAGGTTACCTCCCCGGTGAGTTATTCGAAACAAAACACGAGACGAAACGACGAGAACATCAAATGAGACTTCGGGCCGCCCCGGGCCTATCAGGCCTGTTGCTCCGCCACTGTCCAGGCCGGTGTCCAGCCAAGGTCGGCTGATGTTCGGCTGCTGTTTGGGCTGCTCAAGCCCGCTGGTGGCGTCGTTGGCCCTCGCGCTGGTGGTTTGAAGTTGTGATGCGTGATGACCTCGAGGCGTCGGGTTCGGGCTCGTGGTGGTCGAGAGAGCTTCGGGAGGTTGTGTCCGGGGACGGGTACGGCCGGACCTGGTTCGTCGACGTCTCAGGCAGTAACGCGCGATGGTTGACGGCTGCACGAGGCTGCGATGGTCGATACGAGGCGTAGGGGCTGCGTCCGGGCTCGTCGTGGGCTGGGATGTGCTCGCCTAGGCTGAGGTTGGCCGGATCCGGTGCGGCGACGCTGGTGACGCGTCGTGGTGGTGGTGGCGATGATTATGGGGGTGGTTGACAGTGATGGTGGCGGGTTAAGTGAGAGTGGTGAGGTGTGGGGAAGAGATAAGGGATGAGTGGGTGTGACTAATCCATCCCTCAAAGTATCTCATAGACTGTATTTATCCGTGTTTTATGTATTTTGTCTGTTGATAATTAATTGTTGTCGATTTAATTAAGTCAAATATTTCATAATCACGTCTCGTTCAATAATTTCAGGTTTTCAAACTTAAATCTATAACCCTAATGCGTAATAATTTTAAAGATGTAACGTTCATTGTTTATAAATTTTATTTGCGCGTTCATTATATACGTACCATACATATATCTTATATCCAGTATATATTTTAAAAATCGAAAAAATTTCGGGATATTACAATATTAATCATTCAAATTTTTGATTTTGATTTTGTAGTGAAGATAACTAGCGGAATGAAACTGTACAAATGAGATGTATACGAATGAATCATCACGTAGCGGCTATTGTCTTAAATGTTGTACCGGAGAATTAGTTTGAAGATTTGGTTGCCTGCCCTAACTCTTGAGTTGGAAAGATAGCCACCTTAATAAGATATTTTCGGCGATTTTTAAACTACTTTCTGAACTTATCTCTGGACTGGATCACATACTGTTCAATGTCCTCTGTTTCTTCTCTTGAGATAATAGCTGACAACCGTTTTTCTTGCAGAAGGTGAAGAGATTCTCCCTTGCCGGTGAAAAGAGAGAAGATGGGGAACCATCGGACAAGAAGTGAAACTGTAGACTTTTCTCATTTGAGTTCGCTTTTTATTGGGTTGGTTCACAAGGCTCGTAGAGCATGTTTGGTGGTTTTATAAAGGGGACTTTTGATGTACTTACGGGGAGACTTGTCGCTCAAGTAGCTCCATATCAGGAATGCACTCTATCATGCAAGTCATAGAGAAGATAGACTTCAGTTGCTCTCCAAATAAAGTGGGATTTGGGAATTTGCGATTTAAAATTTGTACGAGTATCCATATGAGCTCAAGTGGATCCAAATATCCATAAACCTTACAATAAGGCTCAAATTTTTGGGTGGCTATATCCTAGACCTCGGTCCCAACTTGATCTCCTCGCAGTCCAAAAGTAACACACAATGGCTCGCTCCTCTACTGAAGCGGAGTACAAGTCATTAGTTGACACTACAACAGAGTTGATCCATCTCAACAGCCTATTGCGCGAGTTTGGTTTTCCATCCTCCTTTGCTCCTATCTTCTGGTGCGAAAATCTTGGTACCACTTTTCTCGCCGCCCATCCTGCTTTTCACGGCCGCATGGAACACATCAAAATTGATTTCCACCATGACCGTGATCATGTTGTCAAAAGCTTTGGCCAAGTCATGGACATCCTTACCAAACCTCTAAGCTCGACACGTTTCCAAGCATCACAAGACGAGCTGATGACACAAGCTTCTCCATGTTCATCTTGAGGGGATTGTATCAAGGCAATAATCAGCCATCAGCTAGTTTTCCAACCACTAATGTACCAACTGTTACGACATTTACTAATTGTAACTATAGCAATAGGTTTCCTTGATTGTGGTAACTATCTTCTGTCTATTGGCTTGCAACCATGCTTAGATAATTATGAGAATGAACCGCAAGTAAAAAATGGTCCATGTTATTAGCATGCAAAATGGTTCGCTCTTTTTGCCAATACTTCATTTCATTTTAGCGATGCTACAAGACTTTGACCAGGCAGCGTCTCTTTTTGAGAAGAGACTAGCTCTGTGGAGTGCATCAGCATCCGTTGGTCTATGTCAGGAAGCAGCAGAACCATATAACGAAGCAACTCAAAATAGAAATTCAGCGAGTTCCTAAAGAAAAATTAGCATTTCTACCAGGCAAAGAAACTATTCAGGACACGCTTCAAGATTGAAGAAAGGCCATGACAGTCAGAATTTGAAAATACTAAACTCATTCCCCAAAACAGAACACCAACAGACCACCCTTCCCACTTGTATTTGTATCATTGGCTAACAAACCGAGGTTCCCATGAGGACATGCATGGACCTGTTGTCTACTTCTCGTCTGAGATGCTGAAACGTCGAGCTAAGCCTGTACTATCAGATGACATATCGATAAGTGACATACTGCCCAGCTGTCTCACTAGGTCGGATGATCTTCACAACTTGCCCACGTTTCAGGCCATAGTATCTCGCAACAGCATCAGTCTGCTGCATACATGGGAGCTGAACACCAAGAACACAACAAAAACGGGCAAGGGCATCGATTCAGAGACTTGCGATGAAGACGAACATAAAAATCATGCAAAAGAGTATTTCAAATCAAATCTAGACATAACTCTCAAGTGAGAAACCTCAACATTCAATAAAAAAAAGAAAGGAACGGGAATTCTCATAGCCCCTTTGAATTCCAGGAGCAATCTACTCTGAAAAAAATATATCGTATTATCCGATCGTTTTTAAACGACAAACCGCGACAAATCATTTGGATGACAAACGATATGACTTGGCATTATTCCATAAAAAAAATTCTTAAAACTTTATATTCCGATATGAAATCGTCATTAAGTAATTATAAATAATCTTATTTTTTTATTCTCATACATTAATATACACGAACGAGTTTCTTTTTTATTTTATACGTCAAGTTTTACACTAAATTTTTCTATCTCGATCTTTTAATTTAATCTAATAATCAAGATTGAATACTAATATAAACAACGCATGTAGATCGTAATACTTGAATCAATTTATCAAAAAAAAAAAAAGAAAAGAAAAAAAAGCAAACTATCAAGTTCAATAGACAATAACCTATATACCTATATAGTTAAGTTTTTTTAAATATAAACATTATTTTAACTCTATTAAAAAATTACCTACTCAAAATAAAATAAAAAATAGATCAAACACTTTTTTTTTAAAAAAAATAATACACAAATTTATCTATATCACATAAAAGAAACAATAACATAAACTAAAAACCAAAATCTCTTTTAAATACAAATTTACAAAAAAATAATCTATTGATTTTTTTATGACATAAATCATTTAACATTATTATTTAATAATATTTTTTCATCTTGTGCAACGCACGGGATAATATTCTAATATATATTGATGGCAAAGAATATGATGGGTCATTATTGTCATTGAAAAATTTGATAATCAAGTAATTTTATTTTATTTAAACTAACAGAATCTTATCTAATTAATTTTTGATCTTTGATTATGAATTGAACGATCGAGATTAAATCTTTACGATATTAAATTTCACCTAACTATTTGATAAAAGTTGAAAAAATCCGAACAATTATATCTATAATTATAATAAAAAATTAATATCTCAAATTTAATATAAAATATTTGGATCAAATAAAAAATATATAATAATTATATATACAAAACCTTTCATAAATAAATAATTATAAGAAATCATAACAGTTTTATAAATGAAATCGTATTTTATTATAATTAAATAAACACTTTTTTCACTTTGATAGTTTTTATCAAAAAAAAAAAAAAAACTATCACGTTCAATATACATTAATCATCAATATAAATAAGTTTAATACTATTTGTTTATATTATCTTTATTCATCGGGTTAGTATTCTAGTATATATATCGTGTTACCCCAGTCTCTTTTAACGGTAAACAACAAACGGTATAACAAAGCATTATTGTCATTTTAAAAAGATGCCATTTTAAAAAATTAAAACCAATTAAATAAAATCCAATATAACATCTCCTTGATTCCTCCTCTCATTAACCACCGTAACCTAAATTTTATTAAATCTAATATAAAGAATTTGGGTCGACGAGATCGTATCGTTTCAACAGATCTACTTCGTGGATTGTCTTCGTGCCAAAGATCGTTCCTTTAGGGTTCTCTGATTGAGTGGGAGCCATATCGGATGAAGGAAAGATCAAGATGGAGAAATTTGATGGGATAAATTTCGTATTTTGGGAAATACAAAAAGAGGATTACCTCTATCAAAAGGAATCTACCTACCCTTGGGTGGAGAGAAGTACAAACCGACGGATATAAGCAAGAAAAAATGGGATTTTCTTGATCCGAAGGCGTTAGAGGCCGGGCCATTCGGCTTTCGTTGTCATCGTCCGTTGCATTCAATATCTCCAAAAAGAAGACAACTAAAGCTCTCATGGATGCTTTGATGAAGTTGTATGAGAAATCCTCAGCTACAAACAAGGTATTTCTGATTAAACGTTTGTTCAATATGAAGAAGACCAATGGAAAGCCTATGACAGAAGATCTGAATGACTTCAACAATGTGATCGGTCAATTGGAGTCTGTTTGGATTATTTTTGCGGATGAAGTACTTGCTTTGGCTTTGTTAGTCAGTTTACCTGACAGTTGGGATAACTTCGTTATGGCTATCAGCAATTCGTTTGGAGAGGACGATCTTAAGTTAAGGACGTCATTGGTGTACTTCTGAATGAGGAAACCCGGAGGAAGAATTCCTCATCTTCAGGTGCTTCTGATGGTGCTCTTAATGTTGAAGAACGTGGTAGATCTTCGAAGAAGGGGAATAACAAGGGCCGTGGTCATTCTAAATCGAGGGGTACGATGCCTCAAGAAGTAGGGTTACACGCTGGAACTGTGGAAAGAGGGGGCATCGCATTCGTGAACGTCCTACGAAGAAGTCTGATAAAAAAGAAGATAAAGATTCGATAAATACTTCTAATACCGAATCTGATTCATCTGATGATGCCTTAATACTGTTATGTAACTCCAAATGTGATACTTCGATTCTGGTGCTTCCTTTCATGCTATTTCAAATAAGCAACTGTTTAGAAATTATATGCAAGGAAACTTGGGTAGAGTGTACCATAGTGATGACGAGCCTTACGAGATAGTTGGGAAAGGTGATGTGCAGGTTCAGATGGAAAATGAGACAGAGTTGAGCTTGCTGGATGTTAGGCATATGCCTAAACTTACGAAGAATTTGATTTCTGTGAATCAGTTGTCAGATGATGGGTACATTACCATGTTTGATAGTGAATAATGGAAGATCAGCAAGGGTTCTATGGTGTTTTCTCGAGGGAAACGGGTTGGAACTCTTTATGTTACCACGTGCAAGAATAACATCAATTTGGCTTCTGCAACATCCGATGTTACTATTTGGCATCAACGGTTGGGGCATATGAGTGAGAAGGGAATGAAGATAATGGTCTCCAAGAAGAAGCTGGATGGCTTGACAACGGTTGACTTTCCGTTTTATGAAGGTTGTGTGTTCGTTAAAAAGAAGAAGATGAGCTTCTCAAAGGGCACCTCTGCTCCAAAGGTCGAAAAGTTGGAGCTGGTTCACACAGATGTATGGAGACCTTCAAAGATGACTTCTCTTTCTGGTGCAAACTAATATGTTACCTTCATTGATAATTCTACCAGAAAGTTATGGGTCTACTTCTTGAAAAACAAGTCTGATGTGTTCGCTGTGTTCAAGAAGTGGAGGAGCTTAGTAGAGAATCAGACAGATCTGCAGCTGAAATGCTTGAGGTCAGATAATGATGGTATGTATTGCAAACAGGAGTTCAAAGACGATTGTGTTTTGAATGGGATCAGGTCATGGTTTTTTTTTCCCTAGAGGGTTTTTTCCACTTAAATCTTGTATCTCTATTTTCTTTATTTGTTTGATCATTGAGTGAATTGATCCCCAATATTCTCCATTGATCTTATATATAATATCTTTCACAAAAAAAAGATAAAAAGATTAGTGATTTAAAACACAAAAATAAACGGAAATATTTAGCAAGGTCGTTTACTAAATTACAAAAACAACTAAAACAAAAATCAAAATATTCAAACATTACCTATTCAAAATAAAATAAAAAATAGATCAATATCTTTCTAAAAGAAAAATAAGTTATCTATATCACATAAAAAAAAAAACAAAAACATAAACTGAAAAAAAAAATCTATAAAAATATAAATTTGCGAAAAATTAATCTATCGATTTCTTCATGACATAAGTCATTTAATGCTATTATTTCATAATAATTTTTCAACCTATGCAGCCCACGAGATAGTATTCTAGAACTAACATATTCCAAAGGGATTTTTTAGGTGGCAAGCAAGAAAAACAAATGAAGCAACCAGAAGAAGAACATTTGATTTGAGAGATCAAATCACATCCAAATAGAAAGACGAGGACACTAAATGGATGCTTAACACAACCTAAAGTGCTATAAACAAGGCCATACTAACCTGAGTCTCCTTCACGGTATACCTCTCTAGCAAAGTCTTTTTCTCTTCATCAGAGAGCAGTTGATGCGTAGGAACAATATCATGCTTTGTGACATTGATCAGCAACTCCGATTCCTGTGACAGAAAGCATCAGATACCATGCCACAAAACTTGCTGAAACGGATTTATCTCAATACAGTATGTTCAAAATTGCAGTGGTCGACAAAGTACTAGTGCTGAGAATAACAGATCCATAATGAGGATCTAGCTTTAATGAGATAAAAAGAACCAATGAGGTAAATCATAGTCAATCAAATGCTAGGAACCACCTTGGTTTGGCCAAAAGGTCACAAGAGACCGCACGGACAGGGAGGCAGAAGTCAAAGTTGAAAGGGTGTTGCAATGTGTTAAAGAAATCTGCTACTGCTCTCATATTCGACACAGTTAATGAAAAAACTAAAAACATTCATTTTCGCGCACTTCTTAAAATCCCACGTGTTCCAAGGAAAAAATCCCCCCACTCCAATAAAAGCGACTTTCGATGCGTGTTGTTTGTATAACTCCTTCCTAGTTGACTAGAGACTTTCAGCAATCATGAATTTCAAATCAGAGTGAGTAATTAAGAGAAAACTTTGTCACAATAGGCACAAACTTAACCTTCAAAACAGCCAAGGGAAGCAAAATCATAACCAATTGAAAGTGAAACAGGGAGCCAAAATAGATCCAAAAGGAAGACAACTGGATGTCATCTATTGATTCTAATCTTTGTCTATGAGAAAATCACACCAGTTTACGATGAAAGTCTCAATGTAGAATTTAGACTGTATATCACTGAGGCACGACTTGGCAAAGGGAGTCAGGTTCCTTTTGGTCACCAAAATCGCCCTTGATACGTTCTCTGACTTCATGCGATTGGCACAATCCTTTACTGTCTTCACACCAACCTTGTCTCCATCTGGGAAAAAGACATAAATCTGGATATTACCACCGGAATGGGGGCAACAAGGGTAAAAAAAGGGTACAGATCAAGAGTGTCAACAAAATATGCAATACACAATCAGTTCCACACTAAATAATCAAAACATAGATGACAACAACGACAAACCAAGCCATTGTGTTCTGAAATTAGGTGGTGTCTAACATTTTCTAGCCATTACCCTAATGGAATTTGCTATAAAATTTAAGTCATTACACATTCTCTAGTTCTACGTGAAAGCTCAACCATCAATGCTTTCCATGAGAAATAAACATTCCAAACAGGTGCAGCATCAATACGGAATCATAAATACAGATCGTCTTGCATTCACTCCACCCAAAAAAAAAAAAAAAGAGAGAGAGAGACAGAAGAAAATGAGAAAGGAAACAACAAAAAAAAAAGCAAAAAAGCAAAAAGAAAAAAAGATAAAGAAAGATAAAGAAAGAAGGAAGGAAGGAAGGAAGAAAGAAAGAAAGAAAAAGGGGAAAAAGAAAAAAGAAAAGAGAAAAAAAAAACTAAAATAAGAAACCAAGATTTTTTTAGAGATCTAAAAGGTCCAGATTACAAGTACAATTGGCTTACTCCGAGACAATGCAAGCAGGGCATATTAGATACCACGAAAATAATGAACCGTGGAATACCTGCTCTTCTGGATTGTTTATCCTAGCTTTTAGGATAACCAGATCTTCCCTTTTCATGTTTTCCCCATATTTCTGAATAAACCGTTGCTTTGTCATGTTGATCTCGAACTCTGCTACATCATATCCTCGATCATTCAGCATCTCCATTAATGTCCTCCTGACCTTATACATTTTACTAATTTCTTCATCTGCCATTGCAATATCTAGCCAATGTCTGGTAAAAGGGTAAGTTAAATCAGGTGTTAGTGCGCATCAATAATTTGCTCCCAAAGCATCAGAAAGTATGTCAAGCAACTGATTCCTCCTTATGAAGAGTCCATTATCCTACAAAGCAAGAAGTAGCTATCTTCTGATGCATAAGCCAGGAGATTGTTGAAAAATACAGTTGATCCTTGGGTACTAATAATGTAAATTCATATAGTAGGACATAATGGAAGTGCGTCTTTCCGTGACAGACAGGTTTCCATGGATACACTACATGAACATAGGAAGATCATGGTGGATATTACTTATAGGTGACGTTGTCGAAGAAACTAATGCCAGGGAAGGCATGCATGCTAAATGTGAAGCTCGTGCAGGCATGCATATTCTCAAGGGCCATGATAAACCAAGTCTGTATCCTTAAAGCGGGTTGGTTGAATGGAAACCTTCCATATTGACACAAGGGAAGAAATCACGACACTGAAAATGGAATGGCAATTTATCTTTTTAAATTGGGCTACAAGTAAGTTTTAAATGTTGGAACATAATTTATATTAGGCACAAGTACGGATTGAAAGCAAGAATGCTTTTAACATTGAATATAAATACACACTGAACTGAAACGCAAGCTTCCTAGGAGAGCAATGTAGGACTTTGCTCTTCATTGTGTGACATCATAGACATTACAGTAACACAATAGTCTCATACAAGTTAAGACAGCTCCTGAATGCCAAGATACATTCAAACATCTCTACCTCAAAGTTTTTATCTTCTATCGGAAAAATAGTTGCAAGCTAATATTTGTATCTTCAACAGTCTCCGTCACAACTCTTTCAGGTTCTACACAATACCAAGTGCGTTATGATCCACAGGCCATCCCATCCATCTATCCACTTTTCAGAACACATTGATCCATGACTAGCAGGCAAGAACATACCAGAACAAAAATCACACAACCAGATTCCTTTTAGTTAAAAATAGCCAACCAATCCAACAGCTAACCAACACTATTCCAAAATCACCGGCCTAACAATCAAGGAGACATGATGCAACAGGATAATTGTTACGAACGGGTCTGTTAATTACAACACAAACAATAACAAGTGCGCAAAATGAATGAGACAAAGATTTTTACGTGAAAACCCTTACGGGAAAAACCACGGACGGTCACCGATGACGAAGAATCTATTAGTCAAATGAAAAAATACAAAAGGAGCAATACGAGTACCAAGAACTCGTAATAAGTAACTAAACACCCTCACTTTAATGTCTTTAATCTGTTTGTAAACACCAAAAGCTCCAAAGCGCTTCTCTTCCACTCCTTCCCTACCTCTTGCACTTGCTCTCATTCCCCTTACCTCTCTGCCTTCGCACTTCTTCCTCCTAATATGCCAAAACCAATATGGGAGGCACACACAAGACACACACAAGTTACACGGATCATTGTTGGAACACGAGATCATTCATAATCTATCATGTTATTGACTCGGAAACCAAAAAGGAATCAAACCCTAGCGATTTGACACCACGTCTCTGCACGATGAATCTACGGCAAGAAATCAAACACATTCTTACATTGGAAAAAGAGAAAATTTTACCTGAAAGATAAAACAGAGGGATAATAGTCGGGGTGGGTCTCTCGATTTCTCTCAGTGGAAAAGGGTTTTCGAATGGGGTTTTGTTCTCGAGAGTGGGAGATTCGTCAGGGTAGGGTTGTTTCTTTTCTTTTTTTCTTTTGTGTGTTTCCCGCCGAAGCCGCCCTCGTTGTACCTGAAATTGGGCCCGATAGAGGGAAATAGGCCTACCTGAGAGTACTTGGTATTCGCCCGTCGTGATAAAGTTTCAACGATTTGATGCAAGGTATATCGAATACGTGGCATGTCACACACGGGCATTAGATGTAACAGATGAAAGTCAATCATAAAGATTTTAAGTTATTTTTTGGTTTTTTATTCAATTTTTACAGTTAAATTCTTCCTATCATACCTAACTTCACGTGTGACATGCCACAAATGTTATTCTCTTTTGATATAGTACGACATTCAACATAATCATGTCACTGGTAAAAAATGATGCTTAATCGTTAATCAACACGAATCAAAATTTATTTCGATATATGTGTAATCAAAATTTTTTTTTTATAGTTTGACAACGCGAGTCTGAAAGGTTTGACGTTTCTTGTACTGATCATTCCCTTTTTCATAAGGAGAGGAATCAAACGTGAAATGGGAGAAAAAACAGTTATGCTATTTGCAACGAATTCAAGTTTGAATGTTTTGTAATTTATATTGTAGCCATAGCATCAAATTGATGAAGGTCCAGGAACACAACACAACTCAAATTTTTTCCTCAGGTGGGACATAACTTAAAGAAACCACTTCATATTGATAAATTTGAGAAATGATACTTCCTCAGTTTAAAAAATGATACAATTTGGACAAAGCAAAGGTGCCCACTTTGCGATGATAACCTTCCGACAGTCGTTGAAATACGATTGCTGGTTAAGGGGCATCTCCAAAATGGATGAATGATATATTGGTTTGTCTATCAATTGGCTTACGTAGTTCGTCCTGATTTTGAAGATAAAAGATCTTTTTCTCATTTTTGGCCTTCATATTCGTGGAAGTGTCGCACAGCAGGCAAACAAGAAGGAAACATAAATTCATCTTCAAAACCATCAAAATAGATGACATGCAAACCGATCATGCCATGCAACCAGAAGGGACATCGCAGCTTCTATCAGAATAATCATAAGAGGAACAAGAGGCACTACTGAGATGCATCGTATTCATCTTAACTCATTATAAATTTATGCATTCGGACTATCTTAACAGAGTATGGACAGATTTCTAATAAGATGAATCTGCTTCACTGCAAACTGGAACTCAGGAAGATGCCTTTGGTTTATCATTCTCGCTTGCACGGCCATTGAAATTTTACAAAATTCCTCTACTCTATATTAACTGGAAAACAAGGACAATTACGAGGTGCGATTGTTCTCAAGATCATCGATATCCCAACCGACTGCTCAAGAATCAGAACGATGGAATGTGATCCTGAAAAATCTAGTAAAACCATGAAAGAGCACATTTCTCAAGTATCGTTACCTCCTCCTAGCATACTTATCTCGAAGCACTATCATGCGGTAATCAAACCAGATACACATCTGCCTTATGGCCTCCTTCTTCTGTTCTCCGCTCTCTTTCAATTCGGCTGCCAAATCCTGTGCCTGCTTGATCTCATTAGCCATTTCAGCGGCTTTCTCAGCAAGGGCTTTCTTCTCGTCTTGCGCTATCTTCAGAGATTCAGCCAAGGCTGCGAGTTTCCTTTTAAGTGATTCAATCTCAAGATCTGACTTCTGACTGTCTTGATGTCGTATCGGCTCCTTCAGTTCACTTATCTCAGCATCCGTTGCTTCAACTGCTCGTTCCATTTCTTCAACTTTCTTAGCAAGAGCCTTCTTCTCCTCTTGCGCTAACTTCAGAGATTCAGCCAAGACTGTTAATTCCCTTTTGAGGGATTCAATCTCAGGATCTGACTTCTGACTATCTTGCTGCCGTATCAGCTCCATCAGTTTGCTTATCTCAGCATCCGCTGCTTCAACTTCTCGTTCCATTTCAGAAACTTTCTTAGCTAGAGTTTTCTTCTCCTCTTGCGTTATCTTCTGAGATCCAGTCAGGTTTGCTACTTCCCTTTTGAGGGTTTTCAGTTCAATCTCAAGACCCGACTTCTGGTTGTCTCGCTGCAGTATATACTCCTTCAGTTTGCTTATCTCAGCATTCGCTGCTTCAATCTCTCGTTCCATTTCAGCAACTTTCTTAGCAAGGGCTTTCTTCTCCTCTTGCATTGTCTTCTGATATTCCAACAAGTCCGCTATTTCCCTTTTGAGGGATTTCTCAAGATCTGACTTCTGACTTTCTTGCCGCAGTATCTGCTCCTTCAGATCGCTTATCTCAGCATCCGCTGCTTCAACTTCTTGTGACAAACTTGCAACCTGAACCATCAGGCTTTGCATTCTGGATAAAGATTCCTTCTCACTCTCTTCAAGTTTCTTTACAGAAGCACTGAGCAGATTTTCTTTCATCTCGCGCTTCTGAACCTCGGCTTCTAAGTTCTTGACCTCTATGCTTAACCGCATGGCTTCTGCAGTTTTTTTCTTAAGCTGCTCTTCAGTTTCCTTTTTCTGGCCTTGCAATGAATCTAACTTCAGTTTAAGGTTAGTTATCTCATCCTCCAGTGCTTTCTTTAGTGCAGATGTTTCAGCTGCATGCTCTTCGCGCAGAGAAAAGTTTTCTCTTTTCCCTTGGGCCAGTTTTTCCTGCAACAATGTACATTCAGCTTCAAGTTCATCCACCCGATCCTGTGCACGCTTAATTTCTGCCTCCCTTTCATAAAGCTTTAGAGCCATAGATCTATTGATTTCCTCCGCTATGTCTCTCATAGACGTGCTCAAGTCTATCAGCTCCTGCTTTTCGGCGTCTTGATTCTGCTCTATGGTTGAAGTCTCTTTCATACCTGCTACAGATTCGAGCTCAAGACCCTCTCTCTTATTCTTCAGCCCATCAATGTATTTAATTTCTTCGAGGTTTTTTCTGCTCTCTTCTACCATTTTCAGAGAGCTTTCTTGATCATTAAGTAGATTGTTTCGCTCTTTGATCATTTCATTGATTCTTTGATTGGGATTGATTTCCAACTTATCTGCATGGTCGTGTTGCCAGATCAGGTTTTGTTCCTCGATCAGATTCCGAGATGGCATACCGATTCTTCGACTTGGGCTTTCTTTCTCATCCTCCGGACCAGAGTCTGCGTCTAAGTCAGACCAGAAACTCCCTTCCTGATGCACATTAACTTTGTTCTTCAGTTGTTTGGATAGGTCAGAATGGGATTTGTATATCAGTGCACATTGTTTTTCGTACTCCTGAAAGTGCTTGAGAAGAAGCTGCTTCTTATCGCCTTCATCGAAGTCTTGTATAAGACTGATAATTTTGTTCTTTTTATCTTCCATGTCTGGAATATAACCAATGAATTTTATGTCCGTGATGAATGATAAACAACGATGATGATGATGTTGACCAAGTTTTTTCTTCTTCTTCTTTGTTTTTTTTTGTCATAGACATAGACAGATCTAGGGAGGATGACATATACACGGTGGTACCCTTGTTGTAAACAAAGAGAGCATGTTTGATGGACGAAAACAGTTCCGACGAAAAAACATATAATTACACCTAACCTTTAGTTCTAAGAAAAAATTGACAGACTAGAGGTTGTTGTCCTGCAAAAACCAGGAAATGGGTATGTTGAATGGTAGGAACGGAACAGCACATTTCTTTTTCATTGAGAGTGCAGGTTACTGTATAAGAAACAGCGACTCAGCCTATTCTTTTTCATTTTGCACAAGACAGAGGGTGGCAAGCAAAGTGTGGAACCAAAATGAAGGGAAAGTGAATGAAATGAAACACATTTCTTTTCCTGTTTTTTGAATTTTTTCACAAGATCAATGGGAGCTCATTGATAATTACCTTTTCTAGTTTCTTCCAGCTTATGCTCTTTTTCGGGATCGACCAGCTTCTTGATAAAGGACTGAACCTTCAGAACCTTCTGCCTCACCTTCCATTTACTCTTCCCCGTAGTGGCTGCCTTCAAAGATCCGGAAATGTTTTGAGGAGATTGCATCACGTTGCAACGCCAAATAACACAGGACAAAATGGTATCTGGCAAAAAAGCACGAAGGGGGAGAACTTGGTTTTTCAAACTACAAACCAAATGAAGCTAAGACTTGGTTTTCATTAAGCATAAAATCAACCAAATACTATTCGTGTCCCATTTCTAACCGCTAGTAAAGTCACTGGCATGACATAAGGAATGAATATTAGAGTTATTTTAACACCATTAACCCTTATTGAAACCATCTGGCGACAGTTTCGCCGCGCAGCATGCCTATGCTCAAACCTAGACTGCTCTTTTAATAGTTGATCCAACTGTAATTATATTTATCAGAAGAATGTTGGAGTTAACAACACCAACTCAAGCACAAGATCAATTATAAGCCCAAATCCAAGGTTCATAATTTAACCCTTAGATATTTTGTCTAGATTTTTATAAGGGTTCTAGAATATTTTTTAGAATGTTCTATGAGAATATCTATGGGAAGATTCCTAAGATTATTCTTGAAGAACTCTAGAGAGTTTCTCCTATCCGTTGGATCGTTGTAACCATCACCGTCCATTAAAAAATATGAGTAGTATAAATAGGGGTTATGTCATTGTTGTAAGATTAATCCAAGACAAGTAAGAGTCTTCAAGGTGTAAGAGTGAGTTGTGTCCATAAAGTGTTGTAGTATTTCCATTGAGTCAAGAAATTTAGAGGTGTGAGTGCTGTATCATTTTCATAATATCAATAAAGTGTCTTATTTTGGTCACTCTCTCATCCTCATAAACTCTACAATTGGTATCAGAGTCAAGGTTGGTAGCTTGGGGTAAGATTTTCGGTCCGATTAGTTTGAGATCAAGGAGTCATGGCGGATCTTTCAAGCACAACCGGAGACGTGGAGAAGCTTAATGGCAACAATTAAGGTTATTGGAGTACATGCATAGAATCCTATTTGCGAGGACAAGATCTTTGGGAGGTTGTGAGTGGTAATGAGATTACACCATCCACTACAGAGAATGCCGATGCATATAGGAAGTGGAAGATCAAAGCTGGGAAGACTATGTAAAGGAGTTGATTGAGCACATACGCGAAGCAGATACTTCGAAAAAGGTACGAGATACGTTCAAGTCACTCTTCTCGCAGAAGCATGATGCCCGACTCCAACTCTTGCAGAATGAGTTGATGTCTACAAAACAAGGAGGTATGTCTATCAATCAACAGTTCATAAAAGTAAGAAATTTATGTCGGGACATATCTCAATTAGACCCAGAGTCCAAGATTAGTGAATCTAGGATGAGAATAATCATCATCCATGGATTGAGGCCAGAATACAATGCCTTCGTAATGGTGGTGCAAGGCTAGCCTATTCTACCATCCATCTCGGATCCGAAGAGTTTATTGTCTAATCAAGAGACTCTACCTAAACAAATATCGGGTGTTTCCATAAAGAGTGAAGAGGAAGCACTCTTTAGTGAGAAACAGAGAAGTAACGTCAGGAGATATCAATAGAAGAGTACACATTGAGGGGGAGCAAAGCAAGCTCGAGATAAAGAAGAGCAGTCACAAAAAGACACGCACAGGAAAAACTTTGCGTGTTATAACTGTGATAAGAAAGGTCACATAACACGAGACTGCTGGTTTAAGAAGACAGACGTAGAAGAAAACATGGTGACTCGTACCCACCATGATATCGCGAGTGAGAAAGAATGGGATGTCTATGCATCCAACGTAACGACAGAGGAGGTTACCCTTTCAGCACACTTAAGCCCAGAAGTGATAAGCTTTAATAAGAATCGGATCGTTGATTCGAGCTTCTCTAACCGTATGAGTAGGAATAAGAAGACGCCGCAAAAGATTATCAAGCTTAAGGAAAAAGAAAAGAAGGTGCGGTTGCAGAATACCTATCATGAGACAGGTAAGAAGAGAAATCTTGTCTCCGTATCCCAACTCACATCATGTGGGAACTATGTGGCGTTTGGACCACAAGGTGTAAAGGTGTACAAAAAATTAAAGGTATTGGGAACACCAGTAATAGAGGGACATAGATTGGAGTCAATCTATGTTATGCCCGCTAAACCAACGTAAGTAGATAAGACTCAAAAGAACGTGATCATGAATTTATGGAATATGAGATATGGGCATGTGAGCTCCTGCAACAAGTCAAGGAGGAAGGTGCAAGAGAAATCAAATGAGCACAATGACAAAGGTTTGGATGATACTAACTCGCCAAAACCACGAGAGTGCTCCAAAGATCCTCGGAGAACAAAAGTGTACGAAAAGACACCAAGAAAGAGGCAGCCACCAGAAAAGACTCGGCCGACACAAATACAAATTGAAGAACCTACGTTGCACCTGCGAAGATCCTCTAGAGTTAAGAAAGTAAAGCTAAAGTTCACGAATGTTGCTCTCACGATAGAACAACACACAAAGAAGACTTCGAAAGATAAAATAGAAGGGGCATTACGAGAGAAAGTGCATATGAAGCCATGCCGTACGAAGAATTGAAAAGCTCACCGCTTCAATAAAGATGTTGAGCAAAAGAAGTTCAAGGAATATGATCAACCACTTGGATGGAAGCGAGAAGGGTTGGTGTTGAGGGGGAGTGTTGGAGTTAACAACACCAACCCAAGCCCATGATCAATTGTAAGCCCAAGCCCAAGGTCCGTAATTTAACCCTTAGATATATTGTCTAGATTTTTATAAGGGTAAGTTCTAAAATATTTTCTACAATGTTCTACGAGAATATCTATGGGAAGATTCCTAGAATTATTCTTGAAGAACTCTAGAGAGTTTCTCCTATTCGTTGCATCATTGTAATCCTCATCGTCCATTAGAAGAGGTAAGTGGTATAAATAGGGGTTATGTCATTGTTGTAAGATTAACCCAAGACAAGTAAGAGTCTTCAAGGTGTAAGAGTGAGTTGTATCAACAAAGTGTTGTAGTGTTTCCATTGAGTCAAGAAGTTTAAAGGTATGAGTGTTGTATCATTTTCATAATATCAATAAAGTGTTTTATTTTGTTCACCCTCTCATCCTCATAAACTCTACAAAGAATTAGCTGCAAATATGTCCCCTAAACCAGGGCAACTAGTTATCCCCCACTCTATCAGTATACTATACTTGAAACAAATTCGGTGGATCAAGGCTGGTGAACTATATAATCTATACACATAGACTTGTGATTTGAAGACAGGTACACCATATAATCTAGTGATTATGGGCAGCACACAGTGGCATTCTCTCAGCATTCAACCAGAACATTCTCCATCCCCGCTTAATGAGGCGAAGTAAAAGACTTTCTACAAGGTGGAAGTTCTTGATCTTCTACATCTCTATGCTACATTGCTAACTGAATTTTGTCTTATATGAAAAATTATATAATAAAACTTTCTGTTGCTGGACACAGAATTGAAAGAGACTATGGCGACAAAAGCCAAAGCTTGCTATAAACGTGACAAGCAAATGCAAAGCACAAAAGTAGAATAGAACATGAATATAGAGAAGGCACAAGCTTTTGTATCCGATCCTTGCTTTTTATATATTGATTACATGAGGGTATACCTCCTTTTACAGTGGAAGAACATTGCTTACAAATCAGCTGCATAATTCAAAGGGGGAACAGCATCATATATTTCAAAAGGGAGAGATCGATATGATGGTAGTTGGGTTGTTAGCCATACTTCACAATAAAGCTAACTAGATATTAAGATGTTAGCAAACAGTAGTACCCGTTGAATGGATTAGACCTCCTTGTTAATGGAATATTAATTTGGAAGCAAGAAATCAGTTGAATCCCATTTGCATCCAGTTTTCGCTTAAATTCAAGCGGTAGAGACATTTTCTTGCAAGAAAAACATCAATTACAAGATTTTCCTTCTTATTGTAAAGATGGCTTCTATATGACTATTGCTTGCTTTGGCTTCTAGTCTTGATCAAAGTGAAATACATATATGAATGTGAAGACTGCCTTTCTCCATGGTGATTTGGGAACAATGATTTGTGCAGAACAAGTACAGTGCTTCAAAGTTGTGGGAAACAAGGACTCTTTGCATGTAAGCTCAAGAAGAGTATATCGATTGCAGCAGGCGACGAGACAGTGTGGAACAAGAGGTTTGAGTCATGAAGGATCGTGGCTGCAAAAAGACAAGTACAGACCATTGTGTATTTGTTCAGAAGTTCTCTCACCTAGATTTAATCATTCTTTTGCTTTTCCTTTTTCACGATGACATAATTTATTTGGGATAATTATCTCATGGTTTAATTGCTTAAAAACTCAATTGAATGAGTCGTTTGTCATGAAAGACTTTGGACCAGCAAATCCGTGGTTTTCATAGAACTCAATTTCGGCATGTATGGATGAGGAAAAAGGAGACAGAGGATTCCTTATCCTTCTACATTGGAAGCTTAATGTATGCAATGATTTATACAAAACCTGATTTAACTCAAGCCGTTTGTACGGTATATAAGCTCATTTCTTTTGAATTCAGAAAAGGACCGTTGGAATGTTGTTAAGTGGATCATGAGATATTAGTAGGATACAAATGATAGGGAAGAAAGATTCTAGAAAGTCAACCTCGAGCTTCTTGATGCATTTATAGGAGTGGCCGTTTTTGACAGTCCAAATTATGAAAAAAAGTGTTTCTCCTTTTATGATGACAATGGATTGCATAGCTTCGACGAAGTGTGTAAGGAGTTGTTGCGCTTCATGAATTTCTTGAAGAGCGATATGTTCTACTTTGTGGTTCACAAAGTGGATGATAAGCATAACATAAGCGTTATTTGGGGAACATAAAGTGAAAGTTTGACTTCTTATAAAAAAAAAAAAGGGAAAGAAGAAAAAGGGAGGTGAAAGTTTTGTAGTAGGTGGTAACTGCTTGAAACTTAAACAATATATGACTATATTTAAGAACCAAGTTTGGCGAAAGAAATCCTTTTCAGGTAACTTCACAAAAATGAACTAGCCTACTGTACGAATCTTAGGACTAAGTCAGCTAAGTTGCATTAGGGTGCAAGTTTACCGGCATGGCGGCATTAATTATCGAGAGAAATAAAAATGGTGTAGAATCTCATGCAATGTAGGAATTTACACATCAACGAGACCAACATACCTGTTTGTATCTCTGTTCAGTTTCCAAGCCAAAACATCCAAATTTCCAAGCCATACCACGGTAGTGCTGTAACGTAAATCTGCAGTGAAAAAGCTGACCTCGGTACAAGTGTGTAACTTACTTTGAGCTGAGAATTCTGCCAATCTTACATACATAGTCAAATAAGATAAAAAAACTCTCTTACAAAAGAAATCATCAATACGTTCATAATATACATAAGAAATCATCAATCAGACGATGATCATGAACTTATGCAAATCTTACAGAATGAATCTCCAGGAAAGAAAATAGCATCGTTGCATTATAAAGTGTTGTGATTTAAACCTTGAGATAATCTCAGGATTGTAATCTAGCAGGCAATCAATCAATTCACAAACACAATTGATAAATAACGAGAATGAAAAACGGCATCAGATTTACGTGGAAAAAACCCTCAAGGGGAAGAAAAAAACCCACGGGAAGAAAACTCACTAATCAAAAGGAATCAGATTACAGAGATTTTCTTTTGAGATCGCTCTCTCCTGTGTATCGCTCTGGAAACCGTAGTTTCTCTCTCATCTTATTTTCTACACAATAAGGGTGGTATAAAAAATCAAAAAAGTCAATGCCAAATAAATAACAATCTCCATCTTTGGCATTTACTTCACGATCCATACCAGAACAACTCACTAACGAACTCCCGTGCCACAGCCTGGCACGTCCTCTTCGCGTGGCGGGATGCTCCACCACAAACTCATCACGAAAAAACGTTGATCAAGTCTAAGCAGTGCTCAAACTTGATCTTGGGAACTATCTTGGTAAGCATATCTGCCGCATTCTCCTTTGTGTGAACTTTCTGTAAATCT
>JAOVYX010016476.1:0-24582 GCA_035668315.1 Drosera spatulata
AAGCGTCAGTCGCTTAAAAATTGATGTGGTTTTCGACTGTTATGGGCAAAATATCCAAAACTCTCTTGCTGATGCCTCATCGGACTAACAAACCACGGGGTGGTGCACCAGCAATTTTAGCCAGTCAAATTCGGAGTCTTTTATAATGTTAGGTCTGTTTATAAACAAAATTATCAAATTAGATTCACAAACAAGTTAATTATCAAAATAGATTTGTTTTCAAAATATAGTGAGAGAAGACGCCCTGCGCCATTCCCAAAAAAAAACACAGGGCGCCTTTGGTTGAATTAAACGCGCAGAGCACCTTCCCAAAGGCGTAGGGCGCCTTCTTGTGACTAGAGAAATAATCCCACACCCCACACTCACACCCATTAATAACATCATAATTCACTCAAAACACTTTAAATATTGTCATTATGTTGAAAATATAACTCCATACATTATCATATTTGTTATGATTGATTGATTCAAAAAATATAACTTCGTAAAAAATAATGATTGATCAATTGTTATGGTTATATTGATATAACTTGATAAATTTTAACATGATATATGGATAGTATGATATTGTAATTACAAAAAAACACGATCATATATTTTTTATTAACTACAAATACCTTGAATATATGGATAGTTTTTTCGAATTAATTAAACTATTTCATATCCACGAACTAAGAATATTGGATTTGTGCCATCTTCCATGTGCTCCTGAAGAATTTCTCCCATCACCTCATCTGTCCTAATCGTTTGATATTTCCAATGATTTGTAGTGCTATTTTTGTAGGCGTAGGAGATCACCGGATCTGAACATGTAGGTTTTCATGCTACAGGCTCGTTCTCGAGGAAAGGGATGTAATTCTTTATGAATTGAAGAGAGTCATATACACTAACTGTTAAAAAAGTCAGTTTATCATCATAAAAAGACCAGTCAAGTATTGTGCCTCTCGGTGTCGTGCTTTGCTCTCCTCCATATATAAATGAACAACGATTTTATCTGAACTTGTACTTGAGTTTGAAGCTTCGTGGTTGGCTGTGAGACTCATCGCTGGCCATGCAGGGACTCCGTGATTGTTGACGTCGATCTCGTACATTTGTACAATCATGTAACGTCAAGTTTAATATTGATCATCCGTAATCTCATACGGAGCCTCCAGCTCCAATTCGTGGACGGCATACATCGGCAATTTTCCTTCCGAATCTTGATCTTCGGTACATCTCTGCCCTCTTGTAATCGCCCTGCATTGCATAAAGTTTGGCCGGTTGGCTCATTGAATGACAGCAACGAAGAAGACAGAATCAATTTTTTTTCAGAATCGATCTGTATGTAGTTCATACCAAGAGAATCCTCGTTCGCGTACATGATTTCCATTTTGGAGTTCGTTTTGAACGCGCCGTCCTCCGCTCGAATCCTGGCCACCAATTGGGCGTAAGAGTCCTTTAGTAAACGCATCTCAAATATTCTTAGCTGTCCATCGAACCAAGTGATTTCTCCCATGATCAGATCGGACAACCAACTCCCTCCGTCGTATAGTTTAATTTCTATCTTGATGAAACCCATATTAATAAAAAATGATAGACAGAGTGAAAACGATAAATAAAACCATTGAGAAACGTAAAGATGATGTATGAAACGATAACACATCAGACATAATAGTTGGAGTCTGCTAATACATAACATCGGATTGTATATTACAAAGTGAAAGATAAATGTAGATTTCATTTATAAGTGTTAATCTTATGTATTTTTTCGTGATCAGATATTTTTTTAAAATGTTGGTTAGACAAATAAACAGATCTTGAAGGTATGATACATTGATGATTATTTTTAGGAATGATCGATAAAAAATGAGTAGAATATAACTAAAACAACATGATACTGATGTACATGATCGATGAATAGAACCGTAAATACACGTAATACACGATCGATAAATAGAATCGTAAACTATCGGGAAAAAGAAATTGGTTTACATGATCAATGAATAGAATGAAACCTATACGTCAAACAAACTGTTGTGAATGATGGATAATACATAAGTCATAATCCGTGACATCTAAGTCCGACACTACATTGTAGATGATAAATCATCGTCATAATAAAACTTTAAAATCCGAACTACATCGTCATAATTAAACTGTAAAATTCGAACTACATAATACATAAGTAGGAAAACAAGAGAACTCATCTATACATAATACATAAGTAGAAAATCAAGAGAACTTGTCTATACATAATACATAAATAGAGAATAAATCAGTCTCGTCCTCATCGGCCTCCCCTGACCCTAACTCTTGCTGTCCTTGGATCACCTACATTGGTAGATGGAGTGAACCTACCCGATTGTGTACGATGCCTCGGTGATAAATCATCTGAATGACCAACATCGTCAGGATCTGCAGCATCATCGTCCCCATCTGAACCTACAGCCTAAGAGTCAGCCTTGTTATCGTGATGAGTAGCTCCTTCATGATAATGTCGATCATGAATAGAAGGATCGACATGGCCCTGCTCGTCGTCTGTGCGTTGGGCAGGCTCATCGTCTAACGATCCAATCTCTGAATCAAAATCCTGCTCAAGTCCATCCCCCGACGCGCTGTTTCTCAAATGCTGGAATAGATCTCGTACCTCACGAGACTATCTCATGTGCGATGATCCTTCGCGGATAAGAGCACGAACAGTACTAACAGCATGGAACAAGCCTCTGATGACACCTGTGCGATGAATCTTGGGAGGACCTATGCGCTGTCGTGTGATCTGATGATACCATAGCAGGTAGCCTGGGGTAGTGGAAGAAGTGGCCTCGGTCTGGTGATGATATACCACAAAATGACGTTTTGCGTCATTCCAACGATCGATGTGTCCCTGATGATGACGGAGCCAATCAAAATCTCCACCTCACCCACGCATGGTGAGGTCCTATAACTCATCATGCATGCTGTGTCCCGATGGGATCGTCTGGATCCGATAAAACTGTCGTGCCGTATGAAATGGCACGTAAGACTCCACTATAGCAAAGTGGATGAGAGGAACATGAGAGAACCAAATGACTCTATCTCTCTCATCCATAAAATCCTCTGCCATGTCATCCAATCTATCCTCGAAGTATGGTTCCTAAATGAACTCAATTGCTGGATACTGATCCAACAACGAGCGATAATAACGAACACTGGAGCTGCTGTCTCTCATAAGGTGCTTGCCTTTAAGGGCGGACAACCTTTACATGAAAAAAATTTATTTTTATTATAAAAACCATAACGGTAAAGAAAATTACATTTGTTTTGAAAATGACATTAAGTAGTTACCTGTAAACTAGAGGAGAAGTCATAACAAGAGATGGTGGATCCGCAATCTCGCTCAGTCTCACCATCGGGATCCTCTCCCAAGCCCAAAGCTGTAGTAGAATAGCGCAGCCACCGAACCTCGGCCTGGCGTGGCCATCCTTAAATCTGGTCATCTTAGAACAACGACAGAGGGTCCTATATAAAAAGGATAGAATGACGATGCCCTAAGAATAGCTGGAGATGTCACTCTAGCGATCAAGCACATAAAGCCACATGAGTGGCACCTCCCTTCCGATGCCATCTGGGAAGAGGTGAGACCCTATCAAACGTAAAATATAACCTCTGTCATATCTAGTAATTGTCAGCTCGTCCGCATCGGTCGGTAGCTCTCTGAAGTGAGTGCAAAGGCAGACAATAGTATAGTATGACCTCCGACGTTCACTCGGAGTCTGTCCAAGAAGCTGACCGTACAAGGCGTAATAGTCACCTCCAGTAGGAACGATGATCGACGTCCCATAACTACGAAAACCAAGAAGTAACGCTACATCCTCTAGCGTCACAGTGGCCTCCCTAGATCGAAGATGGAACTTGTGCGTCTCACGTCTCCACCTCTCCACCAGTGCTGTAACCAGACAATGATCGATGGGAATGTTCACTATCCTGTGGAACCATCGAAACCCTACCCCGGCTATCACAAGCCGGTCCAATACCCTCTCATGTGGATCTCATGAATGATGTCGTGTGATCAAAAAACGATTTGCCTCCTAAAATATAAATAATAAAAGAAATATATATATATATTATTAATGAGTTATACAGCACCTCTATATCCATCAAAGTGAAGAGAGTAAGATCTCAACCTCGCCTCTCCATATGATCTCTGACCTGTGCTGCGCCTGACGAGTAAAAACGGTACCGACTAACAGACCAAGCACGTGCACGTCATCAATAATCTCGCCCTCCACCTCCGGGGGCGCTCGAGCACTACTACTGCTGCCTCGTAAGGAATGACCCCTAGGTAATCTCATTCGGGGTGGCATCTAAAATAATCATCACATGGCAAGGATAAATATAATGATAAGAAGTTATATAATACGGGTTATGATCAGAAGAACTTATTACAAGGATCAATATTCGACACAAAAATGATACAGATGAATCTAAAACAAACGATGCAACAATCTCCCCATCGGTCCGTGACGAGCATTGCTCGGCCTCGAACTTCCTTCTCCGACGTTGTTAGGCGGCCTTATTCAAAAAGGGCCAAGCATGCCTTCAACTGGTAGAGCAATAGGTGGCAATTGAACAGGAGCTTCTTCGTTTGGACAGTTCTGATGGTTATGACCAGGTTGTCGACAGTTTCTGCACCTATGCCTTGAAGAACTAGAACTACCGACTCTATTGGGACAACCCCGTGCGTTATGCCCAACTTTCTTACACTGACGACAACGGATGTCCTCCCGAGCACGTCGAACATCCATCTCATTATGGATACGATGTGTCCTTGGCCTGCCCTTGTTCCTCTTCGTTTTCGGCCGAGGCATGATGATGGAACCTTCGTAGGCTGGCCAAGCACTAGGATCATGAACAACCCTGAACTGTGGTGTCCAAGTGCTGAGATGAGTGGTCATCCTGTAGTAGTTATCGACGTATGGTATTGGATCTACATAAAACTGCATACAATACTTCATGCCATAGCTACAAGGATAATGATATAGTTGCCATTTCCCACAAGTACATATACGTTCCAAGAAGTTGACTTCGTGAATGTGGTTGGCTTTGGTGATTGGTTCGTTCCACAAACGATCGGTCTTTACCTCGAAATGCCCAAGATCGTGATGGAACATAGTGGCGACATGACTGTGCGCCTTGTTCTTCTTACTCCGAAAATAATGCATAACAAAAGGGCTCACCACCAATCCCTCAGCGATCTCTGCCTTAGACTTTATCCTTCGATTCGTGAAATAGAAATTGCACCCGTAGAATATGAACTGCACCAGTACAGTAATAGGGACAGACCGACAATCCTTGAGCACAGAATAGAAAATCTCTGATTGGTTGATCGTCATGACACAGTATCTTCTCCCCCTGTCATGAGCCAATGACGTTTTCTCCATATTACATGCATTAACTATCCACTCGTATGCCCTTTGACTTTCCTATAGGATCTTGTTCATCTCGAATTCCCATTTTGTGATCGATCGCTCGTAACATAGCATCTTCAGCCGGTTTTCCCAGGCTTTCGAACTCATGTGCTTGCCAAAATTGCTGGAGAAGTGACAAGCACATACACCATGGCATGCATTGGGTTCTGACCAACGCTCAGACTCGTACATCATCCTCAAAATACCAGCATGGCGATCAGAAATGATACAAATGCCTGCTCTGTCGCCCACCACCTATACAATGATAATATTGAAATGATTAAGAGTTGTATGTATTCCTTATCAATTAAAGTTTTCAATTTAAATTCAAAAATTTGACTAACCTGTCTCAGACCTTCGAAGAACCACGACCATGTCTACACCGACTCCTTCCCTTGCACCGCAAAAGCAATTGGAAAGAGTTGATTATTAGCATCATATCCCACTGCAATGTACATGGTGTCGTGGTACTTCCCCTTGAGGAAAGTAGCATCAACGCTGATCACGGGACAGCAATGTTTCCCACCTTCGATTGAGGGTTTGAAAGCCCAAAAAACATTAGTGAACCACACATGATTGGGAATATTCATCGGCGTACAGCGATAGATAACCATTGAACCAGGGTTGGCTAGCTTCACGGCATCCAAAAACTTAGGAAGCATCGCAAATTACTTATCCCAATCACCTAAAAGATCTCCAATAGCTTTCTGTCTGGCAAGCCCATGCTTTCATGTAACTGATCCTACAATGATAATTCCCATGTATCTTCGTTCGGATGACCTGGACTTTCAATGAGATGTCCGCGGCCATGACATGCTGAATGTGATCTATAACAAACTGTGATGAGAGCAGCACGTGATCATCCACAAAATTCTGTGTGTTGCAAGCGTGAGCCCCGGTAATTTTGTTGATCCTCCCTCTGTTATTACCTTTTGGCTTAATGGCTCTGAGACGCTATTTGCAGCTACGTGGCTCATCTTTCTTCCACTGTTTGCACCTTAAATCAATTATCGCTCGCTTTGATGCCAACACACGGTATTCTTCTGAGATGGATGACCGATTACCGAATCTGCTACATGATGTAAGCAATTCTTCTTAGAATCAAACTCCATTGCAACCCTGAGGTCGGATTGAGACAGGGCAATAATCGGTTCGTCATGATCGTTCACTGCTTCTGGTATCCAGCTCAAATCGGTGTACATTGAAACAGGATGACTCCATCCTGGAGTCGGAGCAGCAATAACATTGTGCTCACTAACGTGAACGACATCATCAGCATCATTCTCACCCTCACCCTCTTCGGCTTGCATATGATCCTCATCATCATTGACATCCTCACTGTCAGAACTCATAGGGTCATCGACATTTTCATCGTCCGTTGCTTCGTCATCTCTCTGGAAATCAGCCTCGTTTTCGTTGTTCATGTCATCGTCAAAGCTCGATAAACACTTGTTCCCACTGTATTGCATCCAAGCAGTCCCTTCCGATGCTACACGAGTAGGGACGATGGACATATCAACAGCAAGATCGTCATCGTCCTCATCGTCAGTCACTTCCACGGCCATAGATGGTTGAGACTACGTTGAAACAAATTGATGAAAAAGTACTGGAAAAGCTGAATGTGTCGAAATGTCGAGAACATTGCACTTCACGTACCACATCACATAACAACATTGGGCGTTCAGAAGCATGTCGAATGATGTTTGCAAAAACACATCATCCTTCAGTTGGAACATGTATGACGTGCCTGGACTTTGAGGCAATTTAGCCCAGATTTTGATTTGGGACGGTTCCCAACCCACACCAGTTTTCTCACAGATGTCCATTGCATAATCTGTCAATCCCCAGTCAGGTGTGAAGTTCAGAAGGATTTTCGATTCTCCCTGGAACTGATAGTCGTTGTTGATTTTCGTACATCGTGCATCCCAGTAATAAAAAATTGAGAATTGTTGGAATGTCATACCTATACCATTTCCAAACCATTTCCACATCATTTTCTAATTATTATGAAGTAACTATTACTTTTGACAATGTTATATATTTGACTTGCACAACTTCATAATATTTAATACACATCTATACAAACTAAGTACAAACTATTATTTTGTTAATTCATTGTGAGGGAATTGATACCAACAAATATCCGTATCATTTTGAAAGTACTTTCGAAGTACTTCGTTTTCTAAGTTAATTCATTCTCTAAGTTAATAACGTCCTAAGCACAGCATTTTCTACTTTAATTACTTCCTAGTACATCAATTACTAAGTTAATTATTTTTTTAAATTAAATACATTCTGAGTACAGTATTTTGTAATTTAACTACTTCCTAAGTACATCGTTTCCTAAGTTAATTTATTTTCTAAGTTAATTACTTTCTAAACACATCATTTCCTAAGTTAATTTCTTCCTAAACACATCATTTCATAAGTTAATTAATTTCTAAACACATCATTTCCTAAGTACATGATTTTTTAAGTTAATTACTTCCTAAGCATAACATTTTGTAATTTAATTACTTCCTAAGTACATCGTTTTCTAAGTTAATTATTTTTCTAATCTGATTACATCCTAAGCACATCATTTTCTAAGTTAATTACTTCCTAAGTACATGATTTTTCTAAGTTAATTCATTCTCCAAATTAATTACATCATAAGCATAGCATTTTTTAATTTAATTGCATCCTAAGCCATCATTTTCTAAGTTAATTACTTCCTAAGCATAATATTTTTTAATTTAATTACTTGCTAAGTACGTCGTTTTCTAAGTTAATTATTTTTCTAATATAATTACATCCCAAGCCATCATTTCCTAAATTAATTTATTCTCTGAGTTAATTAAGTCATAAGCACATCATTTTCCAATCTAACTGCTTCTTAAATTATTTCCTAATTTAACTATTTTCTAATCTAACTATTTCTTATATTATTTCCTAATCTAACAATTTCCTAAATTATTTCCTACTTCTTATATTAACTAAGCAAATTACAAGCATAAAATAACTTTTTAAATTATTTCTTAATCTAACTATTCTCTAATAACTACTTCCTATATTATTTCCTAATCTAACTATTTTGCTAATTTATTTCCTAATTCCTACATTAACTAAGCAAATTGAAAGCATAAAATAAAAATTTTTAAGATTAATTTTACTGAAATTAATCCAAAAATTTTAGCAGCAACTTCACTGTCGTAGTAACAGTACGTTTGAAAAATTTTTAACTACAATTTCAAATTTAAAAAATTTCAATATCATAATTTAATATTATATTAAAATTTTATATATTTGAAATTGATAAAAGAAGAGGAAAAGAAGCCACTTTTATAAAGAGACGGGAATGAAAACACACAAGGAGGCTGATGTGAGTTTGCATAGAAGGCTAAAGACGCCCTGCATCTTCATCCTACTTAAAGACATAGGGCACCTTCTCTTGTATTAATGACCTATGGCGTTTTCGTTTTAGGATCATGCAAGATTTTTTTTTTCATTATATTTTAAAAACTGGTCCATTTTAATAATTAATTTATTTATAAATCTAATTTAATAATTTTATTTATAAAAAAACTAAAATGGTAAAACACTCGAACAAATTTGGTCAAGATGCATTTTTATCGTAGACACGATAAATCAGCCGGTGATAGGTGGGCCACACCTATCCGTCCATCCACTCCATAAATATGCTTCGGTCCCCCAAAGTTTTTTTCTCACAACAAAGAATCAAAGAGCTTGAGAATAACTTGGGGAAACAACAAAATGGCAAGTCTCAAAATCTATGTGGATCGCAACTCGCAGCCATCTCGCGCGATCCTTCTGTTTTGCAAGTAAACTTTTCTCCCTTCGTCTTCTACACTTGGGGTCTGAATCAGTTTTTCCTGTTTAAGATTTCTGCGTGTAATTGTGGGATTCATTTGAGTTCTTGAAAAGCCCAGACCTCGTTCATAACAGTCATAGCCGTATTGTTGTTGTTGTTTTCTTGTTTATAACTTTCCGGGTTTGTGGTTTGGCAGGATCAATGGGATTGAGTTCGAGGAGGTGACTATTAGTCTCCTCAAAGGCGAACACAGGACGCCCGAATTCGAAGGTTTGCAATTGTACCTGTTTTAGACAGCAAGTCTATTAGCACTTAATTGTAAAAACAAAGTACTACTTGTTTCTTTTTTTCAAAGTTTCTTAAACAATATTTGATATAATTGGCACAAAAATAGACTTTTTCATCTATTGAAGTCATCGAATAACTAATCCTATCAAAAATTCATACTTGTAAAACAAATGTATTTATAACATAAATGTACCAAGCCCTATAGCTAATGCTGAGAATAATTTGATTCGATATATTAGATGTATATATCATCATGCCTCTTTGATTGTTGAGTACACACAGTACCTTAATTTAAAGTGTAATAATCTATACAAATTTGAGTTCTATTGCAACAAATTGTATACTCTTCAATCTGATTAATGCCATTATCTACATCGGAAACCATTCAAGTATGATGAATCACAATGCATTGGCATAGAAAATAGTAGTTTGTCTTTGGCAACTTTTTTTCATTTCGGCAAAAGGCTAGGACATGCTTCTTATCAGAGGCAAAATACTTAAATTTTCTTTCAAAGATTTCGGTAGAAATAGGAAAACTAAGGAAAAACTTCGACTTCCTTTCATTGTTTTTTTGGTCAAAACTTTCTTTGAGTTTTGGGTGGAACTTTTTTGTGTGAAACTTCTTTGATAGAAAAGTGAGGTCCTCACTCCTCATAGCATCTCCAATAGAGTTGCTATATGGATTATTAAAGCTAAATTATACTAGTATTTTGTTGACATTGTTGTACTTCAATGGACAAGATTTTGCCATGCTAAATTTTGAGAATGCTAAAAATGATGTCAAAATTGACATGAAGTTTGGGAATGTCATTCTATCCCATGTCAGCACTTTGTCTTTGTCTAAAACAAAGAATACAAAAGAAAGAGGAGATTGTTAAGAAATGCTATAGTATAATACGATACTATTGCAACGTTGTTAAATTATAAAAATTTGACATTATTTCATTGTCAAAATATAAGTTGATTTTGCTAAATATAGCATGTACCATGCTTTAAGTCCTCTAACCATTTGAAAAAGAGCAAGAAAAGGACTTTTGGTTGGTGAACTATTTGGTGAGCTATATCGACTAGGGAGGCAGCTATCACTAATGTTATCTCATTTGCCTCGATCCACTATCACAAGCGTTCGACATAACATTGAGATGAAAGACAGAAAACGAAAGGAAACACAAAGACTTGATTGAAAATCTGATCCATGAATCATGTATCCTGACTTAACATGGGCTGACTCGATGGATACACGTTTACAGTTGTTACATGACTATGCTATACTTCCAAACTCTGGGTGCCAGTAACAGGGTACGTTAATTATACATTCTGTACGATGTATTGGCTTAAATTAGTTATAACCAAGGAGACCTCCTATCGTGGGTTGAAAGTTTGGATCGTATTCATCCTCGATCATATTGCCTGGATCTGCTTTTATCGAACTAGCATATCTTCTGCTTTTAGCCTAAAGTTTTGATGTCAAGCACTTTCAATTGACTGGATTGGATGATTTGCTCATTTTGTTGTTCTCTTCAGCCATCAACCCTATGAAACAACTTCCAGCACTTGTACATGGAGACTTCAAGCTATTTGAGAGGTAACACAATGTTACAACAATAACAAATCAAGCCTTTATCCCATCAAGTGGGGTCGGTTACATGAATACGAGGCGTCATTCCAATCTGTTATGTACATCATCTTTTGTAAGATTATGATAGAACATATCATACTTTAAGATTTCTCTCATGGTTTTTTTAGGTCTCCCTCGTCCTCTCTTGACATGTGCTAACTCCCAACCTTCACTTCTTCTAACAGAAGTTATGACTGGTCTGTGTTTCACATGACCATACAATCTTAGTCTTGACTCCCTCATCTTATCTTCTACTGTAGCCACACCAATTTTCTGTCTGATAACTTCATTTCGTATCCTATCTATTCTTATATGTTCACACATACATCTTAACATTTTCATCTTGTTTATACTCATCTTCTGTACATGTTGCCACTTAATTGCCCAACATGCTGACCCATACAGTATCACTGATCGAATAGTTGTCTTATAAAATTTTTTTTTTAACTTGGTAGGTATTTTAGGATCACATAGCATCCCTGAAACGCCCTTCCATTACAGCCAACTTGTTTTAATCCTATGATCAATATCTGCATCAATTCCTCCATTCTTATGTAGCATCGAACCTAAATATTTGAAAGAATCCGTTTTAGGGAGAGACTCTATTCCCAACAATACATTCTCACTATTTGTTTGACTACTCTTATTAAAGACACATTCCATATATTCTGTCTTGGTTCTACTAATCCTTAACCCCTTACTTTCCAACGCCTCCCTCTAAGTCTCAAGTTTTTCATTCACCCCTTTTTTCGTATCGTCCACCAGAGCAATATCATTAGCGAAAAGTAAACACCATGGTACTTCATCCTGTATATGCCTAGTGAGATCATCCATTAATAAGACGAAAAGGTATGGACTCAAAGCTGGTCCTTGGTGTAAATCTACTTTAATAAGAAAAACAGTCATTTCATCAATATAGGTTCGCACACATATAACAGCTTTTTCATGTATGTCTTTCACAATCTCGATATACCTATTTGTCACTCCCTTTTTTTCTAAACTTTTCCAAATCACTTCTCTTGGAATAGAATCATACGTCTTTTTCAAGTCGATAAAAATCATATGTAAATTCTTTTTTTCTATCCTAAAATGTTCCATTACACATCGCAAAAGATAAATAGCTTTCATGGTTGACCTACCAGGCATGAAACCAAACTAATTCTCAGTCATCCTTATAACTTTTCTTAAACTTTTCTATCACTTTCTCTCATAACTTTATACTATGACTCATAAGTTTGATTCCTCTGTAATTGGAGCAGTTTTGAACATCTTCTTTATTTTTGTATATGGGAATCAAAATACTCCTTCTCCACTCAGCAGATATCTTCTTATCTATTAAAATTCTATTAAAGAGTTTTGTCAACCAATTAACTCTTATCCCAAGATATTTTCAAGCTTCGATCGGGATTTCATTTGGACCCATAGATTTTCTTGAGCTCATCCGCTTTAAAACCTCCTTAACTTCATCTGTTATAATACGACGAAAATAACATTGGTTCATTATCACATCTAAATTCCCACTTGTTTCATCCAGGGGCACTTCCCTTGTGCAATTAAAGAGTTTGTCAAAATACTCTCTTCATTTTTTCTTAATGTCCTCATCCGCGTATGAATATGCTCGGCATCGTCTTTAATACACTTTAGCTAACCTAAATTCTTAGTTCTTCTGTCTCTTGGTTTAGCTAACTTAAAGATTTCTTTTTTTCCCTTTTTTGTGTTCAGTCTTTCAGACAACTTCTCATACGATTTATTCTTCGCATCGCTCACAACATATTTAGCTTCTTTTTTTGGCGTGGTTATACTTCTCTACATTTTCATCACTATGACATTTAAACAGAGTCTTGTAACATTCTTTCTTATAGTTTATCTTATCTTGAATCTCTTTACTCCACCACCACCCCTCGTTATCCAACTGTGGCTGGCTCTTAGATTGCCGTAATGTCTCCTTCGCTACACGTCGGATACCATCAGCAATTGCATCCCACATCTCACATGTACTCCCGTCAAATGTCCATGGATCTTCTCTCAACAGCCTCTCTCTGAAAAACTTTTGGTCATCTCCTTTTAAGCTTCACCATTTTGTCCTTATGAGATTACATTTTGTTTTCTTCTTCTTTTCTATTTGAGACATAAATACATCTATAACTAACAAACGGTGCTGAGTGGTTAAACATTCTCCTGGGATAACCTTACAGTCCTTGTAATCTTTCAGGTCTCTTCGCCTCATAAAAAAGTAATCAATCTGAGACTTGTATGAACCACTCTTAAAGTTTATCAAATGTTCTTCACGCTTTTTAAAGAAGGTATTCGCAACCATAAATTCATATGTCATAGCAAAATCCAATATACTTTTTTCTTCTACATTTTTCTCGCTAAAATCAAATCTTCCGTGAATCTCTGAGTAATCATCTTTCTCCTCACCAACATATCCATTTAGATCCCCATCAATAAAGATTTTTTCTCTCTCGGGGATCGACTGTACTAGTTCATCCATGTCTTCCCAAAACTGAACCTTACCATCTTTTGCAACACCTACTTGAGTGGCATAAGCACTTACCACATTAATCACTTCCTTTTCAATCAATACCTTAATAGAAATCACCCTATTTCTCCAACGCTTGATACTAATCACATTTTCTATCAACTTTTTAGGCATAATTATACCAACTCCATTCCTAGTCCAACTTTGACCGCAATACCATAGCTTGAAACCCGTACTTTGAATAAATTTAGCCTTATTTTCGGTCCACTTCGTCTCTTGTAAGAAAGCGATACGAATCCCCCTTTTAACCATTATGTCTACTATCTCTAATACACAACCCTCATCATTTTATCCGGACTTGGGATCGGTTAGGGACGGAATAAAAATTCGCAACCTAGATAGGTTTAGAGGTAACACAATGCTAAACATCAAATATTCATTGAGCACTTTCATGCTTTTCTTATATGTAATGAACTTCTAGTATAGTGTTGCTGTGATGTTGAAAATGTTTCCTGTTTTGCTCCATTACAGTCATGCAATCCTGATTTATCTCGCTACTGCATTCCCGGGTGTCGCAGACCACTGGTAAGGTTTACTTCCTTCTCTTACTGGTGCATTTGGAGTACGAGCATACTATTTGCTTAGATAATGTAAATTTACACTTAAAACAATCTAAAAGCTGATTTTCCAAGGTATCCTGCTGACCCACGGAAGAGGGCTAAGGTACAGTCAGCTTTGGACTGGCATCACTCAAATTTACGCAGGGGTTCAGGTACAATTAGCTGATCACTGATCATAATGTTTTCATTTGCTTTGTTGCTCTATCCTACATCGCCATGGAATGATCAATACTGACCTACGGAAGAAGGCTAAGGTACTTCACGAGCTGGAGAGTGCAGATTCAGGCTGATTAAGCCGTTTACTTTTTCCTGATTCTGTCTCTGGTTGGAATGATCAATACTTTTTAAAATTGTTCTACTTTATCTTTATCTTTTTCATGGCATTGTCCCTAAAATTTGAGTTTCTGGCAGTACAATTATAATAATTATTTTTTCTTGTTGGTTATGACCACGAACCATTGTTGAATAGTCGGACCGTCGGAGCAAGGTTTTAGGATCATGATGTAGGACGATAAAATTGAATTGAAATTTATGAAGAAGAAAAAGAGAAAAAGTGATATTCAATTGAACTTGATTTGCTTGATTCAACTTGATATGCTTGATTGAGCTTGTTGCTCACAACCTTTCATCGTGAAAAAAAAAAAAAAAAAGAGTAGAATACATATGTGACCTATCAATAACCTATTAGTTTAAACTTTTGGGTTAACACTTGAACTCAATTCACATATGTATTCTACTTAGGTCCGGTTAGGTCATAGTTTTCTCTCTTGGGCTCTCTCCTGAATCCTAACATAAGACTCATGGAAGAATCAAGATTAATCGACCTAGGTTAAATCTAGAACATGTCGTCTACATAGTTGTTAGCCTAGATCTTTCTAAACTTAGTGACTCCTAGATTATTCTCAGATATTACTAGAGAATTCTAGAATTCAAATTACCAATTATATTTTTAACACAGATTTGTCCTTGCAGTGGGATTCATCCTCAACACTGTGCTTGCGCCACTTTTTGGCGTGCCACCAAATCCTGCAGCAGCTGCTGAAGGTGAAAAGACTTTGATAGCATCGTTGTCGACAATCGAGACAGTCTGGCTACAGGGGGACGGGAAGTTCTTGTGTGGCAATGATCAGCCTTCTATAGCAGATCTTGCACTCTCTTCTGAGGTCTTTCATCTTCAGGTCAGCAGCAGATCGACGGCCCTTGTCCATTCCTGTTTTTCTTCATTGCTTCAGTTTTTTGAACTCGTAAATTCCCTTAACGACAAATGAATTCAAAACGAGAATGAAGAGGAAAAATAAACTTTAAAACGTCTCAAAGAATAGGCTCACACATGTTTGGACCAACTACCGCATGACGTCACCTATTCAAACAGCTGTGTAGGCTTCAAGGACCTCTAAGCACTAGAGTACGTTATAAAGTTTACATCTGGGGCTCGGTATCAACGCTAATATCCCAACACCTGAATGTTTCTGGGAAAGTCGAATACTGGTTTACAAACCTTCCATATGCTGCTGCTAGGCTTCATGCTTTACCATACTGTATGCAGAAGTCCGTAGATGTATGAACTCAAGTGGAAACTGATACAATCGCAACACTTCCTTCATTTTCCTTTCTTTTGTTTTTTTTTTAATTTTTCTATTTAGATTAGAACTCTGAACATGATGTTATAAATTTAGCATAGTACTGATCTTTAGGCTAGAGTAGAATGGTAGATCTACATCACTTCCTTCATTTTCTTGAAAAGCTTTACCAAGGAACTGAACTGGCTAGAACACTTTGTCTGCTGCAGATGATGAAAGACGATGACTACAACCGAATAGTAAGCCCATTCAAGAAAGTTCTGCAGTGGGTTGAGCAGGTAAAGAATGCAACTCAACCACATTTTGATGATGTCTACGCAGTCGTCATCGGGACCATTGCAGAATTCAAGAAGCATCCATGAAGAAAAACCACCACCGGTGGGAATCTTTATAACGTTGTCTGACAGCCAGTCTTGGTCGGCTTTGAGTGATATATGTTCGTCTTTGGTGTACCTTGGTTGAGAGTTTCTGGCTCCTTATGTGATGGTGTTAGGAATGTTATGTCTAGCGACTATCTATTTCTTGTTCATCTCATTTTTATGCTTTGAAACTTCTGTATTCCAGACGATATTTCCTTCCCTTCAATAAAAGTACCACAAATAAGCGCGTATGATGAAATATTCACATAATTTTCGATTTCTCTGTCGTCACTGCTGAGAGCAGTCTAGTGTGGAAAGCCACAGACAGAGATGTACGAAGGGGATAGTGGAGATACCATTTGGGGTATTAAGATTTCCAAGATATCTAATGAGTATGCATTATCTCAACCTCATTATGTTGATACAATATGGAGAAATTTTAATATATAGATAATACGTCTATCAAGATACCTGTGAACATAATCGCTCATTTGTCATAAACACTAAGGTGAACCCGTATCACAATTCCAGTATTCACGTGCTATTGGCAGTTCAATGTATATCACAAATTGCACGCATCCAAACATAACATGTATCGTTAATAGGCCATAGGGATTTATAATTAATACAAGTAATGGTCAATGGAATATATGAAAATATAATAAAGAGGTAAGATATCTAAGATTCTCCACGCACTATAGATTATATTATGAATACAAATTATCCAACGGTGTTGGAAGGATACACAAATGCAAACTAGATACTAGACACAAAAAGACTCTACGTCCACTAGTGGTTAAATTTGTTGGAAATCGGTCTATTTGACCGTAATTTTGAACTAGTTCCGATCATCGGATTGAAATGAGTTTAGGTTTGTTGGAAAGTACGTTCCAAGCAATGGCGGATCCAAGTTTTTTCTTATGTGGGGGCTAACAGTTAATGATTGTAATTACAAGTTTGATATTCGATTCACAAAAAAAAAAAAAAACAAAAAAAAAACACAAGAGAAAAACACAAGAGAAAAATTACATGACATTAGAGCTAATATATAAGATAGATTCGTACAACCAAAATCAAAACAAACTACAAATGCAAATTTATTCTTCGTGGCTTCATATTCTAGTAGTGCTTGATGATGGCGTCATCTTCAATTGTGTCAAATATCTCTCTCTCAATATAAGTCACCATACGTGCATTTAAAAAGTCATCCCGTATCAGGTTACGTAATGTGGTCTTCATAATCTTCATCGCACAAAATGCTCTTTCAATTATAGCGGTTGCAACTGGCAAGATCACTACTAGTTTCACCAACATATAAACCAATGATAGCTAATGTGCTTACCTTTCTCAACCATTTTTTGAGCAAGTTCCACAATACTTTTCAAATCAATGAAATTAGGATTGGATCTCATATCCAGAATCAAACTATTAAGCTGATTATCAAGAACCCATATATCACTTTTAGATCAAACTCTAAAGGGTAGAATGCATTCAACTCAATCAACTTGTTCTTATCGAAAGCAAAGAAAGAATTTCTTGGGTCAAGACAAGAAATACATCTCATCAACTGTGAATTGACATTGTCAAAACGATCGTTTAACTTAATCATCTGAGAATCAATCACTGCACAAAAGAGTTCAACCTTGTAATAGTGATAGTTAGTGAATGATTCCCCTCGACGTCTTGATCGTCCAATCTGAAAATAGTTGTCTTCCATGTGTGGATCTTTTATCTCATATTTCAAACAAAACTCACATACTTCTTTTAATAAATCATCAAAGCCAACATCTCTCATACCTTGTAGCCGTAACTTCTCAATGTTAACAAGAGTAAAAGCATTCACTAGGTCTTGATCCTTCCTCTACAATGCTTGTGATAGATCATTTGTGATTCCCAAAAGATGCTTCATCAGATTACATAATTTGCTCAGATTATCAAAGAACGACTGCAGCATTTCATGCTTTCTTGAGAATGCTATCAGCGCCAATTGCAGTTGATGTGCAAAATAATAAATGTAGTATGCAGATTTATGTTACGTCAAGATCAAGGTTTTCAAACCATTGAACTTTCCCTGCATATTACTAACACCATCATAACCTTGTCCTTGACAGCGCGACGAGCTCAATCCATATAAGCTCATAAATGAATCAAGGGACGCTTTTAATGTTCGAACACTAGTATCAGAAACATAATACATCAACAAAACGTCCAACAACAACACCCTTTTTGTTCACATATCGTATTGCAATAGCCATTTCCTCCTTGATTGATGCATCACGGGCTTCATCAATCATTAATGCAAAGAAGTCCTCCCCAATATCATTCATAATGGCTTTAGTAGACAAACAAGGACAGTATCTCTGGAGCATTCTCTAAAATCACTCTTTTTATTTCTTCATTTGGCCAAGAATAGAACTTGATAAGCTCAAGAAAATTATCCCTGTTGGAAAAATTCTCAAATTCATCATGACCACGAAAGGCCGATCTTGACGCAAAAGAAAACGAATACATCGTAAGCTTGTAGTCAATTTGATCTTGTAATCAATCAACTGTTGCTCAGAAAGATTGGCAAAGGCGACATCTATATGTTGTTTCACATTCAGTAAATTCAGAGTGGCTTCTGCACACTTTTTGTATTTAATGAAAGGCTCTAACCTAACATGTGCCTTCAACCTATCTTTCTTTTTTCAGTTTCTAAACCCTTCTTCAACAAATGCATCATGACCCTTTGCTTTGTCATCTCCAAAGTCACAACCAAATAGATAACAAACCAAGCAGTAAACTGCATCTTTCGAAACACTGTATTCCAACCATGTTTCGGTTCCTTGATATCAATCAACAGAAAACCTTCTCATTTGTTTCCTAATCAGTGTGCAAGGAAATTCAATTTCCTTTGATTGCGTAGGACCCCTCTGTAAATATGCTCTACCTAGATGTTTTCTTCTTTTTTTTTTTTTAAGATCACTGGTTATGGATTTGAATTCCTTTTTAATTTTAAAGACCTGAAAAAAATTGAGATGATATATTTTCACAATTATAAAAAAAGATATATTATTAAACTTCGTAATTTATACAATGGGATTATAAAATTTGTTTGTTAAAATTAAGATAAAAATATAAAAAATAAGGATAAAATTAAACCCGAACACATAAATATGAGGGGATTAATTAATAACCCTTTTGATTTTTCAAATTTTCCCTCAACTTCACCCACTTCCACTTACCCGACCAAGTCTCTTCCACTTCTCCTACCCCTTCCACTATTTTCATCCTTTCATCATAATTTCAATGCAAGATATCACCTCCTAATCTCCTCATCATCATCTCTTGGATCCACGGTGATGAACAAGGCAGCCAAGACTTGGGAACATCAACTAGCACCTAGCATGATTCAAGTCATCGACCATTGGAGCTTGTAATTGCCATCATTGGATTAGGTGAGAAGAGGTGAGTTTCTTAATTAACTATATGAAAATTAGAAAGATTAGAAATTTTGTGAGAAATCATAAAATCTTGAGATAAATTCTAATTTTAATATATGTTGAAGCCTCATATGTCTAATTGCTGATAAATTTGATAGATCTTGATCTGGATTTGTGAATCTCAAGATATAAATAAAAACGTGTAGATATGTTAATCTATAAAAATTGCTTATAGGGATTGAATTTGTAACTAGATCTGGAATTTCATAGATAGGGTTAGAAAACAAGCCTTATATCAATGAAAAAGACTTGAAGTCTAGTTTCTATAACAGTTTAAAAATTTATATTTGGAGTTGTATATAAGGAGTTATGTGCTGATTAGTAAAGAAAGATCAAGCTGTCTAATCTAGTAGAAAATATAAAGTTGAACAAATAAATTGTTATTATTGATAAGGTTTTATGATAGAAACTCTAATTCTATGGAAAGATTAGGAAGCCTAGTTTATGTAGAATCTTATGAAATATTTTTTGGAGTTGTATACTAGAAGTTATAGATTTGAACGTGTTGAAAGGTCATGTTGGATAGAATCCGGGAATGAACCATTTTGGTCCTCGAAACAACTCCAAATGTTCACAAACACTTCTAATGATGATAAATACATAAAATCATAATCATGGACTATCAAAGTAAGTGTCAAAGACTTTTCTCAAAGGTTGGCACCATCACATAATATTACTTAGACGGTTTTTTAAGAAGTACGAACAAAAATACCTAACTCCATAACGTGAACTATCATTCACAAGGATGTGTCTTAATATACGTATCCTATTATATTATAGGACTCGCAGACGCTGTTCGTTATCACTTAAGAACGAGACTGAGCGTGTGCATGCGAAAAATTGTGATAAAAGATAACATTTAGATTTATTATGTGTGACGATACGTATTATTATATCGTGAGTATAATCATATGCATTGAAATCTTTGGACGTAGTTACTAAATGTGGCTGACGTAAAATACGGATTGTAACTGCTGTATGTTGTATGCTAAATACTGAGTGGTATGGAGTGTTGTTGCATGGTGTGTGCTATGTCTTGTTTACTGGTATAATGTGGGTGAATGTGTGAAAGGAGTGTAAATCCATAGATTGGTGAGATAACTATGTGGTATAAAACACAAAAAGTGTTGTGTTTGTCGTTTGTGTCGTACAGTGACTTGGTGGTGACATTCTTTCATCGATCCTGTGAGATCGTTTTTGCATGGGTATCTCACTGAAAGGAGAGAATAATAAATAATAAATAATCTTCCTTCATCCTAATTTACTTGCAACCGTTTGATTCGATTTAGGATTTTATACGTTGAATTTTCGTGGAATTAGAAGAAATAATATCATTTTTAAAAATAATAAGGTTTACTGTAACAGTTAAGAGTGGGGGTAATGGAGGATACTATAACAAAACATAATTGATTTGATTTTTTTAGAAAAAAATTTTGTTAAAAAAGAAAACAAATACAAGTTGTTCAGTCAAACTCATGATGTATAGAAATTGAGTGATAGATAAACTCTAATCTTAGAATTTCTCAGTATGTACCAAGGCAGAGATTGGTCTGCTTGGGATGTGGACCTGAAATGGGTGCGCAGTGAGGCTGGTTCAGAGTGGAATACAACAAGGCTGATTCAGAGAAGAACGCGGTAAGGTTGGTTCGAAGGAATGCAGTACGGTTAGCAATATTGAGGTCACGAGTAAAGAGACATTTCGGCTTCTGGAGGAGGGAAATGTTGATTGTGGATTGTTATTGATTGAAGAAGATTACTACATCAAGACTGAAGCACAGTAAGGCTGAGTTCAACATAAGGGTACAGATGAAGGAAAGGTTGATCCTGAATTGCTTCTGTGAGGTTACTTCAGCAAAGCTATGAAACAGCAAGCCTGAGTTGTACAGAAAGGTTCAGAAGAAGTCAAAGCTCATTGTTACCTTTGACAGTGTGTCAGCGTACTTCTCTACATTAACATCAGAGGTCACGGGTCTGTGAATATTGTTTAGAATGACATGAAAATGGCGTTTCAAGAAAGGACAATTTCAACAATAGCAAGAAATTTGGGGTTGTTAATAAATACATTGACAATGCCCAAGTTTTCTGTAATACCTAAAAATTTTAAGAATTAAAAAATAAGTATAAAATATGCGTACGTTATGTATATACAAATCGTGAACAGAAGATGTTAAATACGAACGTATAAAGAAAGTTAGAAATAGCGAACATTACAAAATTTAAAATAGTCGCGCTTAGGGGTTACAGATTTAACCCAGGAAATATTTGATTGTTGAATCAAATATAATGATGGAATATTTGGGATGATTAAATGAATGCGACAATAAATATTACGAACATATAACGTTATAACGTTATAAACGCTGCGCGTAAGGGATAGCGGTTTTAATCCCATAAATAAAGGGTTATTACACGGGACGTGATATTATTATTTATGGGATAATAATATCTACACAGATAAATCGTAGATGTAATATTACAAAATGTAGGTAAATAACGAGACACATTGTGAGAGAAAATGGGATATTTTGCACATTCTCCCACAAAAACCCACAGTCGTCGTCGCCTGCTTCCTTACTTCCCCATCATCCTTCACATCTCCATCATCTCCCTCACACTTCTCCATCTCCTTTCACTCCCTTCACCATCGCCATCTCTTTTCTTTTCCCCTGAAACCAAACCAGCATCAAACACCATCACCATACTCTCTTCTCACCAGCATCAACCAACAAAAGGACGCGGGGATGTACACCTTAGTTGCACTATCTATGAGATGTGCACTAATGAAAACAAATGAATTAATACCTGTTGTGTCCTTGAACAGTGACGGTCGACCTGGGCATCCTTCTTGGATCAATAAAGACCATTTGTTATTCTTTTTTTATAGTCTTGGTGGCTTTGGTTTGAGTCGGTGGGCTCCAGTATCTATTTCTTGAGTCATCGTCACGGGTGAGGATTAGCTAGGGAGCGGTGGACAGCGTACTCACCCTCTTTGCATGCATGCAACGGCACTAAGACCATTGGTGATAGGGTCATCGGATGACTCTCAGCAGGGAGGCTCTTCTCAATGACGGTATTGCGAATCGCATTGAAAGGCACGAGAGGTGCAACGCATGAAAGATACGAGGTATTGAATCAAATGGTAATAAAATGTGAAAACACGTATAGTCCGATCGATGATTGACATTTTATCTCTGTAATGTGAGTCGGTCATACCCTTGAAGTTGTTTTTCGAGTCAATTCATGAACTCATAAGCAAATACAAAAAGAAAGACTATTAATAGCGATACGAAGATATATAAAGCAATATAAAATGATACTATCACTACCAAAAACAGGTATAGATTGCGACGTATCAATTCCATCGCAAAAGGGAATATTCCGTTGCAGGAAGACATTTGCAACGGAATATGCCGTTGCCATCAATGGTGTCACAAAAGCATTAATTTGCGACGTAGCCGTCGCAAACAAAGATATATTACGACGGATTGACTTTTTCCGTCGCAGAACATAATTTTTAAAATTTATTTTGCATTGCGACGGATTCTATCGTAAAAATAAATAAATTATGTTTAAATTAATTCCTAATATAATTAAATAATTAAATAATTAAATAAATTAAAAATAATTATATTCATTTACGAAGGATTTCGTCGTAAAATTTATGTTTACACTGCGACGGAATCCATCGCAAACGTAATTCAATTATCATTTAATTTATTTTTTAATATAATTAAATAATTAAATAATGGTATAATAACTATATTTTATTGGGACGAAATTAAACATATTCTGCGATGGAATCCGTTGCATAATATAAATATAAAGAATTTACACTAATGACTTTTGTGACGGAATCCGTCGCAGAATGTGAATTTTTTTAAAAAAAATATATAATAATTATATATATTTATCGAAATAGCTGTTTTAAATTACAATATCACGAATAATTACTCCAAAAAAACAAAGCAAAATTGTATAGAATAGAAAAATACATTTCAAAGTTACATTACATTATTACATTACAAGTGTACATATACTAATGTCCGGCTAACCGGGGATGTCGCTGTTCCGGAGGGCAGGAATCCTCGTGTGGACCCGGAGAGAACCTCGACGTACCAGTACCAGCCTCTTCCTGTCAGGTGGAATCGAGATCAGCGTCCATCTGCCTCATCCAAAAGACAATCTGAGCCTGCATCCGTTCCATGGCCTGCTGCTGTGTGAGAACCTGCTGCTGCAACGTCTGCACCTCCTGAGATACTCCAGAGTCACGAGCAGATTGTGACTGTGACCTGGAGATTGCAGACAGCTGGCTCTTTGGGTAGAACTGCGTGGCAGTCGACCCAATATTGTAGACCCGTTCCCTTTTGTGGCCGTGCGACCTCTATGTAAGTTTGGGAAACGGCTGCTGCAAGCTGCTTCTGGGAGGCCTCTGGATCCAAAGGCGAATCCGCCTGTGACTCCGGAAGCTGAGCGAATCGCTCCAAAAATGAATCCTACGAATTCCATGTTAACGAGTTTGAAAAGAAAGAAATGAACATAATAAAAAGGTAATAATTAGTGAAATAAAGAAGGATTCAAAGTTCTTACCCGAAAACGGGTAGCCGTCTCGTCGGTCATGGGAATGTCAGCTAGTGACTTCCCCGCTAATATAGCCTCCATCACACTCGGAGTACCCGGCTTCTTATGGGTCTCCACAAAGAGCTTGAATTCCGTTGCCATTTCTCTTTAAACCAAGCTTCTAAAAATTATTTCAAATAATAAATACATAAATATTTTATGAAACACAAGATGTGAAAGAATTTTAACTTAAATAATGTTACTTACCATGCGCTCTGCGATGGCGAGGGTGGACACACAACCCTGGCTGTGTGTAGCATGTCCCTGAGATCGGTTTCTTGCGTTAATCCTCGATCTCT